>CAJNIZ010020557.1:28934-97965 GCA_905231905.1 Symbiodinium pilosum | reverse complement strand
GTACGTACGTACGTACGTGTGTATGTACGCATGTGTGCATGTACGCATGCCCACGACCTGACAAAATTGCAATATGCTCCTTTGCCATGGTGGCGCTGTAGACTACGATGGTAGGGTACATCATCGTACTTCCAAATTAATGCCACAGGAACATTAATGCTGCTAAAGCCTCCTTAGGACTCCAAGCCCCAGATTCCTCAACCCGTTCGATCCCAAAGCTCCAAACCCTCCGTCACCACAAAGTCTGACCTCCCAACCCTTGAGCCCTTACCCCTACAAGCCTAAGCCCGTAAAACCTCTGAATACCTATCCGGAGAACAGAAATCTAAATCAGTGAGATCCCAACCCTAAACCCGAAATCCTGAGCCCCTCTTTCCTCACCGACATGTAAGTTTGTCAAAGCAGGTAAAGCAGGTCCCGTATAATCCTTCATATCCTCCCGACAATCTCCTGGCAACCCCCGTTGCCACTGGGTCCCTCGAAGACCCGCGACCCGAGATGTTCACATAACTATCCCCTCTCAGGGAACTTAAGGTAATTTCCATGTTCTTTTCCATTCTCCCTGTACAAAATATTCTTTGATTCCCTACTATAACCCCAATATAAACCCCCATGCACTATAGTAGTTTCCATTTTCTTTCCGAGTATCCCTACAGAATCCCCATTGGAGGTACTATCCTGCTGAGCCCCAAGCGCTGCGCTTCAGCTCCAAAGGCCCGAATGCAGTGCCTCGCCAAAGGGGGTTGGGTTGCAGAGCTATGCTCTAAACACCTAGTATGCGCCCAAATCAGCCCCTATAATAATCCTCTATAAAATCCCCTTATAGCCACCATTCCAGAAGTTTAGACTCTAGCTCAAAGGCTCGGGGTTCAGGGGCGAAGTTTTTGGGTTCATGGCTAGCGGGTCCAGGAGTTGGAGGTATAGAGCTTGGGGTCCCTAAGCCCTAAACCCTAAGCCCTAGACCGCGTTGGGTTTCAGGTTTAGGGGATTGGGTTGGTGCTGGAGGTATAGGCTTTACAGGCTTCGGAACTCAGCGAGGTGTTTGGGTTTCAGAGTTTCGGGTTTATAAGGGATTTGCAAGCTAGTTGTAGGGTTCGCCTGGGACCTTTGCCCGGAGGTAATGGGTCGCAAAGCTTTACAGACCTAGACTTCGCAAGCGGAGTCAGGAATTTGCAAGGCATGACTTTTCTTCGATTGCCAAGTTCCGCGACGCAAAGTGGTGGAAGTGCTGGCAGGCAGGAGCAGTATTCGCACTCTGGAAAGTCGTTGCTTTTCACGCAATTATTTTGTTTAGGCAAGGGACTCGATCGTAGGGGCTGTGTGCTTTCCAAAACAAAGGGGCCTGCGGGCCGGCCCTCGTAATTGAGGATCTAAGCTAGATCGATGAAGTACACTTTGGGAGGTTCCATGCTTCAAATCCCCGAGAGAAACTGGGAAAAGTGAGCTCATGTTGGGTTTGTTCTTGAGCACTGAAAGGTCTGCATACGCTGGGTTGCTTAGAGCTTCATGCTTCAGAGCTGACTTCATGGTTTCTGCGTTCAGGGTTGAGGGTTGAAGGCTTTCTCAGGCGTTTTCAGGGCTTGACACGCGCCATCAGACATATCAGACTTTGAAGGACTGTAAGAGGGCGTCATAGGAATTAACCATATTGCTGCCGCTAGGGTGCAGCGGCAAGATTGGCTTCTGTAATGGTGCATCCGGCTTCATGTGGATGAGGCTTCTAGCCTTAAACGGTTCGGAGAGTAACAATGACATGATTTTGCTGAGTGGCCAACCTCTGTCAAAAAACATGGGCCGACTCCACGACCCTGCATGGTCAAGATTACAACTTTAAAGCCTGCCCAAACCTCTGGACTCTAAACCTACCAACCCAAACTTGCCAGGGCCCGGGCGAGTGAACGAAGCCGTTGTCGGGCTTCAAGTTTTGCTGCTGGTCCTAGGGTTAGACGTGTCTAGATCGGGAACATCTAGATCCGTGACAGTGCTTTCCAAAAATGTACATTTGAAACTTAGGGGCTGCGCTTCTTGAGATGCACGTGAACCACCCCTCATCACTGTTGAAGAGACCGGTCTTGTTAGGGTCCAGGCTTGATGGTTGAGAGCAGGCGTATCACTTTACTTGCGGCCCATTGTATGGTGGCTCAACATGGCAGATGCTCACCCTGCCCTCTGCATGAGAGAGCCCTCACCACGAAAGAAACCTCATCGTCGTCATCCTCATCAACATCAACGTCACACGTCTCAGCCACTACCATCTTACTACCGAAAAGTGTGCTAAACTTCTAGGGAAGTTTGCTGAGTGAGGCTATCGAGGTCGTGTAGGACTCGCAAACGAAATTCCTCAAGTGCCATCTAACCGGCCAGTCTTTGCAGCCTGACGGCTGGAACCGTAATCCCCAAGCCAAGAACAAACAGCCTAACCAAATCCAGGGTACCCATTTGAGGGCTACAACACTGTTCGACTTGGGAAACAGCTGAAGCATACCTTAAATCGGAAAGTGTCCAAATCCATCCTCCCCTCTTCTCTCATTCCTTCCAAGCCTGCATCTCAATTTGACCAGGTGTGCGACAAGTCTTTCTTCAATTCTTTGGAACTCACATGTTGCGAGTGAGACTTCTGTGGATGGCTGTCCTCAAACCGAAACAGCGAACCCTAACATCGTAGTTAATAACATAGGAGCCTTGACGGTAATCGCTTACTGGGTTGACATAGTTTTACTGCTTCTTAAACGTAATGAGAGAAAATGTCACAAACAAGAGTTGACAAGCCTTTGTTGAATGCTGAAGCCCCAAAATCCTAACCCTTAAACCTAGACCTTGTGAACCCAACGCAGCCGCTCCTCGTGGTTGCCTCGATTCATAAAGATACAGTCTGGGCCTTGCACATGCATGGTTTAGGGTGTAGGGCTTAGGGGCTACACCCTAAATCTGAAACCCTATTGGGAGCCGCTACCACTAGGATTTCAGATGTTCAGGTTCTTGGCGTGACTTTGTCTGAAAAGGAAATTCCGCTATAGTGCGATCTTCGTGGAACGGAGGGGGGGAGCAGGCCAAGAAAGGCAATAAATCGTAGTATTTGCCACTGCTGCGCTGGGGTTCACCGAGGAACAGTCATGCAAATTCCGCTTGATGCGATGCGACGAACACAATATTGAAGTTGATTGCCCCCACCTGGTAAAACTTGAGTCCAGTCAGTCAAAATGCAGCTTCTCCAATCAACTAATCCAAGCACGTCCGCGCTTGCAAATGCGATGGCATGTGGAGAGGCTGTAGAACATTCAGGTTGTGCCAAAATCATTGTTGTGCATGGAGCTTGCGGACATCTACAATCCGGAAACACTTGATGCTTCAGACAAAGATGTTCAGCCCTTGTTTGAAAGCTCTTGTACGAGGATTCCATCATGCTGCGGAATGCTGGGCACCTGTTTGAGCACTGACGATGTGGCACAGCCCGGGATCGAAGTCACTAGAGGCTACTAGCGCCCATGGCCTGTAGGGCCCTGTAGCGCGTGAAAAAAGGTCCCCTGTGACTGGATCAGAGTCAGGGCCGAACGCAAGCCGTTTTAGCTACAGTGCTTTACCGAGAACGGAATTAACTTTTGACGAATGATTTAAAGTTACACAGGCACGGTGCTTTCTAGAGGTGCCTGTCGGTTCATGAAGGTTTTACGCAATGGCAAGCTCAGCCTTGGGTGACCCTCCGTCGTGAGGCTCTGCACAAAATTCATGAAGCTTGTGCAGCTGCATGTCACTTGATGCCCAGAGTTTCGAGAGAGTACTCCTCACACTCGTCGATGTCCTTCTCCTCGTTCTTGGAGGTGTCGCTGTGGTCGTATTGACTCTTTGTGAACTTTACGACGACGATGCCCTTCTCTTGGTTAACGGTATACGTTCCCTGCTTCGTCGTGCCAAAACCACCCGCGCAACCAGTCGTGCAATCCACGTGCTGAGCTGTGAAGTCAGGTTTGAGGACCAACTTCACGTTACGATACTCCTCCTGGCCACATCTCTGATCCTTCACAGTGTAATGCTCTACATCTACACCAGCCATTGGGGCTGAGAGCTTCTTTGATTTGAGTCTTCGGCTAGCTTTGGCCTTGATACCAGCGACAGGAAAATGCAAACGTCTTGCACGTGTATCTTCCACACCTGATCTCCGACAGAGGCATGCTGCATTTAGGGGGTTCTCAAAACAAAGGCAGCCGGATGATAAAGGGAGTGTGTTAAGAAACTCCCGTATGCCTTTATGGTTGCATGTCTGCTTCGGAACCTGCATGGCAAGATCATCTTCATGGGTATCTTGCAACAGTACAGACATCAACACTCCCCAGAATGCCCCAAATATAGTAGGGGCATATTGATTTTGGGCGCGCTGCTTACCATCAGGGGGCAGGGATTACTCCTGTACGGATCCTAAGGGGCGTGTGTGAAGCCTTCTTGGTTCCGCTCACCTGTTCAGATCTGAACGGCATCACTAGTCTCAGGCCCATACTCTCGAACCCTAATTACCACGAATCCCGATCTCCTCACAACCTCTTAGCCTCAGCAAACCTCTCCGAACCATGCGCAAGGTCTGCTGAAGCACCCTTGCAAGTGAGGCCAAGATGACCCATGACCTGACGAACACCAAGTCACTAGGTGCTTTCTCAAAACAAGTGCCCCCAAAGGGACCCAAGCAACGTAGAGGGACCTTAGGCACATTACGACAGATAAGGATGATAGGAGGACCATGTTGGAAAAGTCCATCTACATCGTGGCTAAGGGTTATTGAAAGAAACTCCCGCCACAGTATGAATGAGAAGGAAAATTGACAAAGGAATGATGACTTAGATGGAGGTGCCTGTAAGATGAACATCTCTTTTTGCACCTGTTCCTGTAGCAAGCTAGCTTCACCTCAGGCAATGCAACTCCAACCCACCCTTAGCGCCCGCACAACAACCCAATCCTCCGAATCTGCAGTGACTTTGCCAACATTGCGAAGACGGATGTTAAATCAAAGTGCAATTCTTCTGGGTCACTTTCGGTACTACGCAAATGGGCAGACATCCCGAAAACACATGCTGAGTTCCCTGCTCTTGCACTTGAGGCAGTAAATGGCGAGGAGTACTTCTGGGCCCCAGGCCTCAGGAAACTGGAGGATTGTAAGATCTCCATTCCTCTCAACTTGTGATAAATTCTCAACCACCTAAGGCACCTCAGCTTCTGGTTGACCAGTTTCAGAGATTCTCAGGACGATATCAGACGACCCAGTAGGGATTTTGTGTGTCCCTATGACTGAAAGATACGGACAGTAAGCTTTTGGGAAACTCCCAGTTCTGGATAGCGGCAAGACTTCAACAGTGCACGGGCACTCTGCTCGTTGAAAAAATGGAATGTTGCAACAAGCAAAAACCTTTGATCCTAAACCCTACACCTGCAACTTCCAGACCCATAACCCATGAGGCCTGAAACCATGACCTTTGTCAGCCGCGGCCGCCAATAAGAAGCAAAAAGAAAATGGCAGCGACTACACGCAATCTAGCCATTTCCACGACTAACTACTGGAAAGTGATATATAACCTACCTCTAAACGGTGGTGGCCTCCATCAGAGATGCAGAAGAACATGCAAACTGCAATGATCGTCTAAATTCCGAACCCTCACCCAGGACTCGCAGGAATCATGAAGAACTCTCCCCTTGCTAGGTAGGGACAATGTAAGAAGGCAGGCCACATTCACTTTACTCCTGCGTGATCGCCACTCGAACGTACGATACTTGTGATGTTCGTAAAAATCTATCGCTGTTAATAGTCTACACGGCCAAGTAGAGCTCACTTACATCGAAAAATCACAATCACCAGGTCTCTTGTGAATACAACAACCGGGGTCCGCCAAGGTCCAGGCACCTCGATCCACGAAGTCCCCGTTGAAAATGTATCTGAGGCTTGGGGCGCGGTAGGTTGGTTTCTAAGGTTGAAGATCTGGGTTTAGGATGGTTTAAATGCTCGTATTTGGCGCTCAAGCTCCACATCCCTAAGCCCTAAACCCAGATGGCGGTGGCATTCGGAACTTACGGTTCATGCTTAGATTTGGCGCTTCAGCGTTGAAACCGGGAACCTAGCTGTTTACTGGGATACTGTCTGCAACACATGAAATTACATGGGCTTGGCAGACACATCATTTGAGGTTCTCTTGAGGCTTTCGATGAAGGAACGCGGAGCGCATGAGGCCCAACCCCCGTTGCAACCTTGAGCCCCAAGCCATCTCTATCAGGGTAGTCTAAATTCTCTTGCCTCTGGGGGTGCCCATACGAGCCTAACGCAATATCATATGAAGGACACAGAAAACACAAAATGTTGATCAGCCACCCAAAGTGAAGCCCCTTGACGTGGCACAATACGGTTTCCCCCTACGTCTGTTATAGAAAAGAGCCCCATGACTTGACACAAGTAAGGTCTCTCCCTACATCTGTGATAGAAAAGGGCCACTTGTGACACAAGTAAGGTCTCCCCTGCATCTGTTATAGGTCCGATGTCTATGCGGTTCGCCCTCCACCAAAACCTTTTCAGGTCCAGATCCCAAGCCCTGGGCGCTGTGCACAGCATTGACCACCCCAACCTCACACCCACAAAACCATCATTTACTATGCTTCTTACAATTATTGCAATTATTGCAATTAACTAATACTACGAATTACTATTATTGCTAGTACTACTATGGCTACTGGCACTATGGTGTAGGGGAAGCTCCTTCCCCGTATCAACCCAAAAAGCGCTGGGGTCGAAGCTTTACACCACCAGGTCCTCCCTGAGGCTCTCCGTTCTCACGCAGGATGTGGATAAGATCCTTTGGGGGGTGCCAGGGCTGAGGGATTTCAGGGATTGGATGGTTGGGCTTGTGGGATCTAAGGCCGGTCGTCTAGGGCTTTGGCGCTTCGAAGGGTAGGGGCTAGGATCCTTGGGTTCGTGCGTGGGCTTCGTGCTCAGGACTGCAGTAGGATCAACGATCTCTGCCCGCACTACTTCCTGGTGCTCAAGTGGCGGCTCCAGAGACCCTTTGACTCTGAGTGTTCTTGTGCGCATTTGCCAAGATGAAGTAACATGTCTACCTAGATTACAAATGCTTATCGAAAAGACTCCCCGCCAACAAACGGAGTTTGACATCTCCCCATATGTATGCAGGCACTGCAGAGCAACATGCGAACTGTCCGCCATGCAGCATGCCAACCGCTCGGCCATAGCTCTCTCAGCATCGAGACGTCCCGCGTCAAGCTACCGGCTTGGGCGGGAGATACGGATGCTGCCTTTGACCTCTTCGGCCTCTGACTACGACAAAGGCACACAACAAGGGACTCAGCAGGCAGATCACGACTTGCATGTCCAGCCCCTAGCCACACCCACCATAACAAGTAGTCCACCGACCTCATCAACAACATCCTCAGACATCCTCATCATCGTCATGGTCATCATCTACATCATCCTCGTGATCATCCTCGCCCTCATCAACACCAATCTGGTAACGATCCGCAGTAATGGGCTGGGGCTTCTGCCACTGCTGCCTTGTGCAACAGTCACTCAACTGCAGCTGCTAGACCACTTGAATCTCAATCTCAAAATGGGGTCGGCCTTTTCAAATATCATTTTCCGTATTTGACATCTCCCCATATGTGTGCAGGCACTGCAGAGCAACATGGGAACTGTCCGCCATGCAGCATGCCAACCGCTCTGCCATAGCTCTCTCAGCATCGAGACGTCCCGCGTCAAGCTACCGGCTTGGGCGGGAGATACGGATGCTGCTTGTGACAAACATACACTCGCACATTGGTCTATGAAGCAGCCTCCTCGCAAGTGGACAGAATGAGGTGGCGAGGAAAGGAACCGTTACAAACCCTAAGAGGTTGAACCCATCAAATGAACTCGTTTTTGGATTGGAGCGTTGGATCGTGCCGGGAATACGTGCCGCAGCTTCCCAAAGGTGAGAGGCCTTGCCAAAGCAATCTGAAACTACCCTCAAACCCTCCCTACACTGAGCTGCCTGCGCGAAAATGTCGCATCTTGCGACATAAGCTTAAGTCTACGAGCCGCAACCCGGTGAGTGCACTTGCCCGCTCAGGTCGGCCTCTGCATATCTATGAAGCCCGGATATGAAACAATTTTCCAGTAACTCCCATAACATCTATCTCACTCGCAGGAGTGGTGATGGAAGGCTTTCAGAAGAGCACTAACCTCACAAATGCCCTCCTGCAATGGGCTTCCGATTCTACCAAAGGCCCGCGCAGAGAAGTGGCCGTGTATGTCTCCGACCACGACTATCCTGCTCAGGAGCAAACTTGCTGGCATGGCATAGCTGCTGACTCTTGCGTTTCACTTGTGCGCGTCCTTCCAGAGATTGATGTAATGAATATTGTGTCGGCATGACTCATCCCGCACGAGAATTCTGGCGTGCAAACATTGCAGGATAGTGTAGGAGCCCCAACTTCATGCATCATCATTGGAGGTGAGGAAGGGCTGGAAGGGGCTGAAACTCCTCCCTATGGCCTCACGAATGCCTCATCCAGGGCCCGTCTTATTTCGCCTTCTCTTACCCTCACGGCACACCTTCGACTGGAATTCATTCTAGAACCCCGCAACCTGCTCGCTTAAACTTACAATATTCAAACATTACAACCAAACCTCCTGGCTTGTTGGGTATCATTTTGCTTGCTTGGGTGTTGAAGTTCACCAGGCCAGGTGTTTCCGCCTCCTTGTGCAACATCTCACAACCACAAACCCGAGTTGAATTTGCCCACTACTTTGTCCGAAGGAGCATCCCACGCGGTAAACCTGCAATCTTCTTCCTTGTCGGCCATGGCATTTTTCACGGACATCAGCCGCACTAATGCAAAGGTGTTCCCTGTGGTGCCTCAGGAGTGATTCGAAAATGAAACCCGGCCGAAAACACATGTAATCGTTGATCAAGATGCGGAAGCGATTTGTTGGGCGTAAGGCGCTGATCAAGCGGATACTCAGCCACTCCATATCGAGAGATTGTACAGGAAGAGCTTTGATCAACCCATATAGCATCCCTCTACAGCCCCAGCAGCCCCTTACATGCAGCAAGCCTCCCCAAACCCATAGCCTACACCCCAGACCCCCAAACCTCAAACTCCAAACCTCAAGCTCCCCAACCCCCAAATCCTACAGCCCCACCCCCAAACCTTGAATTCCTGCCACCCTCCCGCAAACCAGAGAAAGATTTTTGCCATTCGGAAAGGCAACCTGTACAAGGTTCCGTGTTGAGTCTTTACAAGGACCTTGCACCAGCTTCAGGTCCCGGAACATGAACTACATTCTTCTCCTGAGGCTGGTGGCTTCAGGGTGTTTTTGGTTTGTGGATTTGTAGAGTTTTGGTTAGGGATTGAGGGCTGCGCATTACTTGAGGGTTTGGGTGGTAGGCTTCAGGAGCTAGGCTTTAAGCTGAGAGCTCCAGGTTTAGGATTCAGCGTGTAGGTATGAGGGCTTGACACTTCAGATCTTAACTTTGGGGCTTCCAGCAGGGTTTTGTCTACGGGGTATGCAAAAACGAATTTGAGGCTATGATGGCCCCGTTTGCGGGAACTAACTACTCAAAGTTGCCCAAGAAACAGGGAACTTCGGGAGGTACTCTCAGGGTGCCTTCCGAAATTCTCGCTCCCAGCTCTGGTTTTGGGTACAGAGATTGCAAGTTCCAAAGCAGGCAGGTGTCCCAATACAACCTTACTTACAGCCCCTTCGCCTCCTGCTCGCCGAGCCTTTAAAGTGCTACTGTAAGGGTTTTGTGCCTTGGTACACCCCAAGGACCAACATTGAGCCCCCTCAGATTCAGATTTCGGTTGCCTTCATTCCAAGAGACACATTCGAAACAATCCTAACATCATAATTGAATGTCAACTTTTCTTTGCAGGACGCAATGTTTCAATACAAATGAGCTGAACGACTGTATGGCTGGCTGTTAACTAAAACTGAGAACGTCTCTCACCAGATAACCCCACAGGAATCTGAAACGAATCTTTCTCCCTACCAGAACTCCCGTGGTCTTTTGCTTAACGACGTGGAGTGTCGGGCTTAAACTCGGCAACAGAAGATGCCTATGCTTTTAACTTGAAGCTAGAGCGTGGTGGTTCCGCAACATGCTGCGTTTAATCGCTTTGGTATATGGGGAAACCCAATATCATATTTGAGAAGACGCCCACGTGGGGTCCAGTGCTTGATGCGTGTGACTTGAAGGGAATGATTTATGTATAGTCCCAGGCCTTAACCACAACCCCAACTACCCCATCTTGTGCGACCAAAGCTATCTAAGTCATGAGAGATCTGGGTAAAGCTTTTGGGTCATTGGGGCACAGCACCCTGTGTACAGCGGTTCTATTCGATTCAGGGCTTAGGGTCCAGGCTTAGGGTGAATGAAAGCAAGCTAAGCTACTTTGGGAAACTCCAAAAAAATAATTATGCTTCTTGATTTCCATGTATGTGAGCCCAAGCTGATCCTACAGAGACCAAATAAGACTTTCGGAGGTGTTCCCATGAAACAATCTTTTCATCTTGGTATGACTGCCCCTTCTGAGCGATTGAAAATTCTTACGCCTGTGCAATCCTTACATCCCCAAGTACTTCCAGCCGAAGTGTGCATGTGCAAAAGTACGGAGATTTGCAAGGATCCTACATGAAGGGACCCGCCAAGAAGGGACCCGTCATGTCGAGAAACACCCAACTGCTATCCAGAAGCCTGTCTGTGCATCTTAATGACGGTGAGTCTGGGCAAGGCGAGGAAGAATACAGACCATTTTGGGGCAGCTCTGGGGATCCATGGATTCTGGGTTTGAACAGGAGGGTCACAGCTTCATGGGCTCACAGAGTTGGCTTTTGAGGTATCCACTGTAGGAACCTCTGTAGCTCGGGTTACGGCTTCTGCCCAGCTTTGCATTCACTCAACTTAGAGCTTTGAGGCTTGCATTTAGATCAACTTGACGGTCATCTTGAGCTTCAATGTGATCCCCCCAACATGCCTGCCACATCTCAAAAGTCATCCTACACGTAAGTCCAAGTTTGTCTAGGCTTTAGCAGTGCGAAATGTTGGCTCAAACTGCTGGGTGTACCGGCCCGGAAGCACTGCAAGCTTACAACGCACATGCATTATCCTCTGACATCTTAAGCTTCAGAAACATTGCAGGTGATGCAGAGTAGCCCGGAGTGGCTGCGGTGGATAAACCATTCGCTCCCACTTCCCAACCCATGTTTCACACAAAAACGATAACTAACAAAGATGCCACCTTGCTTCACCAATATTGACACGAGCCGAGATTCGGTTAGAAGCTTGGGAGTTGAGAGTAGAGGCTTGCGCCACCTTACCACTCAGAATGAACTGACCCATTCTGTAGTACCTTGCAATTTCAAGAGAAGCGAGAGAAACGCCAATATCTTTCTGCTACCACTTTCCACCTTCTCAACTAGTAAACTGTAAACCCCGAACACTGAACCCTAAAGCCAAGCTCCAACCTAAACTTTCTGTTGATGCAACAAGCAGGGTGAGGCATGTTTCTCAATGTCCTGCATCACGGACCCTGGCAATCTCTGACTGGGCTCCAGGCATCAGCTTCCGACAGACCTGGGCTTCGACGGAGTGGTTTAAACTATGCGATTGAATGGCTTTGGGGACTACTGCTCAGTTTGAGGGTTTTCGGCTTAGGGTTTGGGATTTAAATGTTGTCTAGGGCAGCTTATGGTATGGCAAATAGAGTTTAGCGTTCATGTGGATTTGCCGTGAGTTGGTATAGGATGTCACCCTTTCAAAGAAGGAGAATGGAATTCCAACATGCCCCCTATAAAAGCTAGTCAGTCCTCTCCTGTTCAAAAGGGGGGCTTGAGTTCTATGCGAGTAAGCCCATCGATCCTATACACTGAGTCACTTCAACTCATGACCTTGCTGCCGGTAATCCCTGCATACACTCTACGTTATCCAGCGAAGCATACCCTTAGTTCATTCTCAATCCTCCCACAAACAACGTTGTCCTATACTTCCGAGTATTACAATGAGGCGTGGAGGCACCCCAACGGGGTGCCCTTATCCGTGCAGGCCCTATGCCATTAAATTAAACCCTATGAAAACCCTACGCTCCAGATTCTGGTAGCCGGGAGGCCTCCATACTTGGCAGCTTTCGGCTTTCCAGTTCCAACCTAACCAAGGTGCTGAGGAGTGATTCGAGGTTTAGGGTCTAGGAGTTAAGGTCTCGAACTCTCATTCATGGTTTCCAACTGCGTCATTCCTTACTCAAGCTCCTCAATCCTGGGGGGCCCCCTATGCGCGTGGATCATACAAAAGTCAACCAATTCGGAAGCCGCGTTTGGACAGCTTCCAGAATGTAATCTCAAGAGTCACCTGAGATACCGACCTGCTGTGTCTCAGATTCCAAGAAGCTTCAGGATTTTTGAGGGTTGTCCGGATTACATCTAGCGCCACTAGCGGGACAAAATACAGATGGTATTCTGGACGGCTCACGGATTTGTACGATTCATAAACCAGCCATGGCCACAGGCCATTACAGAAGCCCTTCCTGAAACTCTGCAGCACTCTGGGTCCCACGCCAGGCTGCGTCCAACTCCCAATCTGCGAGGGGCCTGCACAGAGCGGGTGTTCCACTCCGAGCCTCTGAACAAACAAGGCATCCAGATCCTTCTCGTTGCCAGGCATGCAATGATTTCCGTGACCTGCCCTGACAAACGTCACTTCAAACAGAAGTCTGCGGCTTCTTATCATGGTTTCCCTCACAGTGCTTCATTTTGTTTTTCTGCCTACCACATCAAACACGGGATCTTTGCAAGCTTTGACACACTTCAGGTTGCACCGTTTGTGGGCAGAACCTCTGCTTTTCGAATATCAGGTCAGGGTTAGCAATGGAGTCAGATGATGCGCGGGCCCGCCAAAATCCGCATACTGGGTAATCAGTTAATGCGCTTCAACGTTCATCACACGCCAAGGCAACCCCAAGCGGCATAAATGGTCTGATATACGTGCTTGCAAGCCGCTCTTTTTTCCATGCCTGGGTGAAACGACTCTAGAGCTTGAGATGATTATCACACTTCTTATTTGTTTCTCTAGACAAGCTCTGCAAGGTGACTGAAGCAGCATCGAGTCACCGCCTTCTTCCCACCCTTCGTACGGCGTCTCTGGCCCTGTTCCCACTACTGGTAGTGATCTAGCTGTCCTGATTACTGAGGCTGAACTTCTCCGTGCAGTCAAAGGATAGAGGTATATCAAGGAATAGCATGTATGCTTACTCTGGCTTCTCTTTGGCTTCGGGCCGCTCGGGTCGTTGCCCGCGGCGGCCTGAGCAGCAGCAGCCGTCAAGGCCTTGCAGATCCGTGTAGGATGTGTGTAAAGATTTTTGAGTCTAGTGCTTGGCATTTAGAGGTATCTTGCGGACGGCAGGTTCGGATTCAGCTTAGCCAACCTTGGAGCCCCAGACCAAGCTTGCAACAAACCATGACCTTTCCTACGTTTTGGGATATAGAAGTTATTCAAGTAAAAGCTGAAAAGGTGAAGACTTTAGTTGGGACTTGGGGCTTACGCTTTGCCAGGGTTCAAGTCAAGGGGCTTGGGCTTGTAGGGGTTCAGGAAGTAAGGTTTGGGGATTTGAAGGTTCATTCAGGCTTGGAAGATTCAAGGGCTCTGGGTGGGCTCAGGGCTCTGAAACCCCAGCATTTCAAAACATGACCTTGCGATCAATGGGTCTAAGTCTAAGCTAGGACATGCACAGATTAAAGGTTAACACCCAGCACCCTGATGAATAAGACTACACAGAATTGACAATATACATCTGACCCTCAACCATAAACCAGCCGCGCCTGTCACTTCCCCATGCTCAGGAGGTCCGCCAGGGTCGGGGCTGCAGGGCCCTGGACCTGCACGCGTTCGGGCCTTTTATGAGACCTAGGGTTGAGAGGTTTTTGTTGAGGTTTGGGATGTAGAGCTCAGGGTTGGGGTGGGATGAGGGCTTTGGACTTGCTTCTGGGCTGGGCTATGTCGCTTCGGAGCTGGGGGCTGTTTTTTTGCACAGAGCTGGGCGAAAATCCAGTGACCACGAGGTACATACTTTTGACTTGAGTACAATTGCGGGGACACCGCCGAAGGCGTGGTTGGCCAGAGTAGTTCCTCAGATCTGCTTGCGGCCCCAGACACACGCCGTTCGCTGGCACCGGTAAGCCCTGAAGTGGACCCAGTTTTCCTCGCCCAAACCTAGAAGAGACTGTCCTACCATATCTTACAACCCAAACAAATCAAATCTAATTGCCTCTGCCGGTCCCAGTACACCATGAAAACAGCCACCAGCTTCATGCAAAATGCAGGTGCCTTTGGAGGAGCCTCTTCCTTGGCAGGCTCTTTTGGCGCCGCTGCCTGCAGGAGTGCCAAGGGGATTTCAGCCCTTGATAGAGAGATCTTGCGCCAGCCAACAGCTTGGGCACCTAAAGGATTTTAATTCGCATCAGGCAAGTGCGGAAGTTCTCCTTCCATCAAAGGTATGTTCCGGAAACTGCGAGCTGCGCGGAGATTCTTGATTGACAATCCCACTTCATGCCAGTTTAGCTGGATTCCAGGCCACAGTACATTAATGAATCACCAGACGTGAAAACATCTCGCATGAGAAGTGCAGAAACAATGTCAGCTCGACACTTCAATTTGATTCTTTTTCTATAAAGCCTGAGGCCTGATCCAACACACGAACCCCGAAGCAGACTTAAACCACACGGTATGTCCGATTTTGATGCCTCCGGGGGGGCCGGCCGCTTCCTCCACACATGAGAGCTCTTGTGTTTCAAGCGGGTTTGAGTGTTTGGGTGGGTGTACCGGCTTGGGACTACAACAAGGATTTGGGAACACGTCCTGACCTAGTGCGCAGCAAGTACACCACAGATCTTCTTGCAGAACTTCTTGAAACTGGAAAAGCAGTGCGATGGACCATGAACTTGTTGCAGGCTTCCCTGATAGCATCCATCTGATCTTGATCTGGCGGCATCTCAGCTGTGTCTCAAACTGACATGAAGGTTGCTCAACGTTTCGCGGAGTTTGCTGCGACCTGCTTTAACCTGGATACCATCATCTGGTGGCCGGGAGTATTTCAGGGAGCCTCATTTTGAGAAATAACCGGATGTTAGATCCACTTCCCAGCACCCCAGCAAAGGCAACTCAATACTTGGCTGCGGCCTTCAAAGAGCATGAAGCTAGTGCACACTGCACGCTACCCGGCGCCTGCACTACCACCCTCCTACTCTGCATTCTGATTGGGATGAGAGGAAACTACTGCTTATGTGTTGCATAAGCTCATAGCGCAGAGTAGCTTGTAAATCCATTCACATAGTTATTGTCCCACTTGCACCTACACCTGAATCTTCAAGCAGCCATGCGCAAGGCACGGGGTCCTGTAGCATTCGGCCAGGCTCAACCTGCCAGATGCATCACATGGACACCAGGTCTTGGCGGGGATTTCTCTACATTGGGATTCTCATGATATCTGCCTTCATCTAGTTAGATCAAGTTAGATCTGATTACGCAGGGCTCCCGAGAATAAGGAATTTCCCTGACCAGAAGCCACGAGACGAAGATCCATGTTTCGACTCCTTCATTTCTACTCTAAGTCACAAGCGGTGCCTCTTCTGTCCAGGAGCATTGTCAGCAAAGAGACCTGACAAGATCTCCACAAGAGACTGCTTTCAAAGCTTCAGGTCCAGGACTTTGCTGGGGAAGACGGAGTTCCCGGCTGATGTAAAAATGACAGTAGGAGGGCACGCTCACGAAGTCCTCCTGTCTCCAACGTTTACTCTCAATGTTTCCCCCTCCTCGAACTAACATGGTGGCCCGCATACGTCCTGCTCAAGGAAGGACAGTGGCCTTTTACAGTTGAGCTTGCATGGAGAGTAGCTTGCAGTGGGTGAGATCTTGTATGGCAAACAAAATGGCAGCAGCTTCCGAAGTCTTGTCAGTCATTTCTGTAAGGCACTTGGGTCAGGGATCTAAGAGCCCAGGCCCGAGTTGGGCTTTGGAGGTAGCCCGTTAGTGCGAAGCTTCATTCTTGGATTGTGAGGAGCAGTCCAGGTTGCAGACCTAAAGAGGCCTGAGACCAATTCCTTCGCCAACTTCTTCTAGTGTGGATGGAAGTGCGATGTGCGTCCTAATTACTGGGCTATGCAAACATGCATGGCTTCAAGCCCTAGACGGCTCAAGACTCCAAACGCTGAGGCGTTCACTCATTGGGTCCATCAAGTCCAAAGGTAAGATGGGCGCGTTGTAAGCAGCCCCTATGCCATATGCATCCTCAAGAGGGACCTATAACTATAACCTCAAATATAACCCCAATCGAACTCCTGCAGATCTCTACCCTCATGTCAATACACTGCAAGATGCCAATTTAAATGTGCGGCCTGACATCGGCCAACCCTTGACCTGTCAACAAGCACGAAGCGGTCAGTTCTCCAAGTAGAGAATCCTCTTCCTGCTCGCTCGACTGTTTCAATTCCACTAATGTGAAGTAGCTCCAAACCGCGTGCTCCATATCATGACCTTCTTTTGCAACGCTCCAGACTTCCACCGTCCAGAATCTGACATGTGGAAGCCGAAAGGGATAACCATTCAAAGCAGCCATCCGCACACTTTAGGATCGGCCTTCTGTATGGCAACAACTCCCAACTGACAAACCCTTCGGTAGGCCATACTGCCATACAGATACCTTTCAACGTATGGAGGCCAATCCCAACACTTTCTTCAAAGGTTCCCTCCGTTTGGCCTTCCAGCGTCACACCGATCAAATCCTCGCCGATGACCAGGAAGAGGTCTGAGGTTGGTATGAAGCCTAAGTGTGTTGGGACGCTTGTTACAGAAGGACGTATAGCCAACCGAAAACGAAAAGATCAAAAGCAAGCTGACACCATGGACTGGTTGGGTTGTAAGGAATTTTAGCTCACACTCACAAAACTGAACAGGCATAATCAGCCATGCAGGGCCTCGTACATCGTAGTTGGTAAGATTAACATCCTCTGAAACGCGGGCTCCATATCATTCAGGCTCTTTGCTGCGATCTTCGTTCCAGAGCCGGACACCCACTGTGGCTCCGCATTGCTTAATCTGACACTGAATTTGTTCCCAGAGATGAACCGCACAATTGCTTTGCCAGACTTCGTTTTGGAGGTATTCTGAAAGCTCAGGTAGCGGCGTGATCTTATGACTGTACCTAACTTCAGAAGAAGGCCTTAGACCATCATCTCTCAAAATGTCCGTTCCCCTTCTGCCTCATATAGTAAGTCTTCCTCATTGAGTCTTCCTCATTGCGGGGACCACTAGAAAACCCAAAATACCATAAATGTGTTTAAGGCTTGTTGAACCCTCTCAGCCGCTGGCACCACTCGCCTGTTTGACCATCAGCTCGTGCGCCTGGTGCCTGGACACCAGGCTTCAGAGTTTGGTGCTTGTGGGGTTTCAAGTTTACGGTTCCAGTCTTTTGGGGTGTTAAGGTTAAGGTTTCAGGTCTCAGCGGTTTAGAAGTTCGGGGGTTGGTTCAGGGGTGCCTAGATTTGGCATGCAGCGGGGGTTTAAGGTTTAAACTGCGGGCCTGCACCAGTCTTCGTGGCACACAAGGTTTGGCTCTAAGTAAGACCACTTCATTTCATACGTTACATTGCTGTCTCTGACTCGTAAACCCCAAATGGCAGAACTTGATCACAAATGCGATCCAAATACGAACTCTCATCAAATTCCTCGATTCCAAATATCCTCAACTTAAACTTCTACAAGCAGAAACGCCGAGGGCACCTCCCTTCCAAAGGTGGCGGCAGACTGGTGGTCAACACGGAACAGTCCTGCAGCTGGTCAAGAGACGCCAAAACGGCCACAGAGAGGTGAATCGGGTTGAGCTTTGAGGTTTTCGATTGCAACCCTTAAGGCGAGGTCTCGAGCCCTCCCGAACCCACTTCAGGAGCTGTTGCCTTAAGGTCCATTATAGCACCCAAGCCCTACACGCCTAAGCTCGGAACCTCATAAAACCCCAAATCAGCCAAGATACAACTATCTCCAAAAAGGCAGCTCGAAGCCCCTCAACCCTTGAAGCCCCTTGAATCTAAGCCGTCTTGCCCCTTAATCCACCCCAAACTCAAACCTTCAAACCTGTCCTAGGGCTCGTTTCGCCTCAGCGCTGGACTTGGACAAGACCCAGGATGTCACATCCTGGCTGACATGAAGGGTAGAGTTCAGGGTTAGGGTTTGGTACGGTTCGGAGCTAGGCACTGACTGTATCGTTCAAGGACCTTCGAGTATCTAACTTCGGGACTGCGACTTTGCGGACCCTGAAGGGAGGGCGGGGCGACCACAATGACCCAAAGCCAGGCACGTAAACTCGAGAGCCTTGACCGGGAAAGTCCCAGACCCCCCCCCCAGGCCTGCCAGATCACATGAGCCAGCTTTTGTGCCTGCACAAAAAATTAGGAACATTCCATATACCAAATATTACGCATCAATATAGTGAGGATGGAACGTTGACCATATGGGGAATAGATGGAACACGAGGAATATGCGGACATGCACCACTGCTCTCTGGAGTCAGAACAACATGCGCCAGAGTGTAGGAAGTGTAGGACTAGCGGCTCGGCGCTAAGGGCTTCGGTGTTTTTGTATGGGGTTTGCAGGTCTGGTAGGGTTTGGCGTGCTTGGGGTAACCTACTTATGTTCCTACTAGAAAGCAGGAACGCTGCCGAGCTTCAAAACGAGGGGGCTTTCCTTTCACAGCTTATAAAACAAGATTCTACCCGCAATGCCGCCTCTGGGGCAGGACAATCTGTAGGCTTCAGGGTGAATCTGCTGTGAGGCCGTGGTTGTTGGCTTCAGGGCCTGAGATGGCTTTGGGAAAACATGAGCGTAGGTTGATATTGACATTTGCAAGCTGCATGTACTTCTGAATGCACCGTACCACTTCTTTCTTAAGGCCTACCCCTGGTCTTTTGGCTAAGTTCCTGGGACTTCTGCAACCGAAAGGCAGGTTTCGGAGATCAAGATTGGATTCTCCCCCAATCCGCGCCTAAAACTACCTCAAAAACATACCTTGGCTGAGACGCATCCTCCCGAAGCGGACGTCTCATCACATCAGGCATGTCTCTGAATCTAAGGGATGTTGCGCACTCTGTGCTCATAAGTCTCGCAAAAGCTTTTTGCTGGACCAATGGCCTCAGGGTCCGTGGGCGGTGCCGCCACATCCTCGTCGAGGCAGCAGAGGCACGGCTCAGGTGTGTCCAGCATGACACGTGCTGCTCTCGGACAAGAATGTCTTAGGAACTTTGAGATGCGACAGACACAGGCTGGATACTTGACCCGACACTCTATGTGTCTGCCAGGGGTTGGGGCATTGGGCGCTGAAGATGGCGGGATCAGTGTTCAAATCAGAAGCCCCACCTACAAGTCAGAACCCGACCCTGAAATTGGGACCTGCAAAAACGTCTCTTTCAAAGCACCAACTTGACTTCCCAAAGCTCGTCCATCCCCGGGGGCCATCCAGCCACTCACGTAGCTGCTCCTCCTAATTCTACAAATTCCCCAAAACTCCCGATCCTGACGATGGTACAGACAAAGCCCTAAAGCCTGTCGCCAACAGCCCAAAACTGCGAACCTGAGAACACAAAACCCTGACGTTGCCCCCGCACCCGTAAACAACCCAAATATCCCAAACTCAACCAGTGCGCCAAACCCCGACGCCCCTCAACAAAGGAAACAAGCATGTCTCCTCGCCGGAGGGGAGGATGGCGGCCATGGCCACACGCCACTTCCGCGCCCACCTGCAACCATAGCTTTCTCAAGTCGCGTTGTTGTGTAAAGGGAATTCAAAGCTTCAGAGTTAGGGGCGTTAGGATTTTGAGCGAGCGGGTTCAGGCTGGCTTGGACGGTTCTTGCAGCTCAGCGTTCTTAAGTCTAGGGTGCTGCAAGGGCGAAGGTCTAGGGCTTGGGAGGAAAAGATGGATGGTGCTGTCGGACTTTAAGGTTTTTGCGGGCGATCGCTCCCATTGTTCTGCATTGAGCCCTCAGATGATAGCTGGAGAGAACGGTTAATGTGGATACTGTTATGCACTGAGTCCCGGAAGCTGCTCCTAAACCACGCATGTCCTCCTTCCAAAGCCTTTCAAGACCCGAATATTGACAAACCCGCATGGACGATTTCAAGTTAAAGGCCCGGGCCGCTCGCGCCATCTGTAGCTGCATGTCATGTCACCCCTGCATACTCCCAGCTTCCTTTTAGTTGTCCGTTATCTTTTCCGGTTGGTTCTCCATT
Organism: Symbiodinium pilosum; assembly: GCA_905231905.1. Classification (NCBI taxonomy): domain Eukaryota; class Dinophyceae; order Suessiales; family Symbiodiniaceae; genus Symbiodinium; species Symbiodinium pilosum. The sequence goes on along the minus strand of CAJNIZ010020557.1, from coordinate 77,673 downwards.
ATTGAGGATAGTATCCCAAAACCCTATGAAATCCCAATATGAATATAACCTATGTAACGCTATATACCCCTCCATATAACCCCTATATAACCCTCTTTGCCTATCGTATAGCCCCTTTCATCCCTGCAACCCTCCAAGGCCTGCTCCGGCGGGGACGCTCGCGGCTGCGGCTCCGCTCACGGCCTGTGAAGGATTTTGCGTTAGCATGTCGGATTCATCGGGATTGCTAAATGGGTATATCTAGCTGAGGATGCAAGGGATATAGAGGGATATGTATGGATTTAGAACTTCAGGTTTGGGTTAGGGCTTAGGGTTTGAAGTTTGGGGTTTTGGGCTTAGGGTGGGTTGATTCGCAACCCCTCGGACTCTTGAAGCCCGCATGGGTAGGTAGTATTTGGGCTTGCAAGGTTTACAGCTCAGGGTTCAGGGGTGTCAGAGCTACCGGTAGATCTACCCAGGCAAAACACAAGATTGCAGGGACACCAAGCACCACGTAAACGAGAGGATCTTCGAAAGAGGGTTCTGCAGCACGCCCTTTACATGGAGATCTGTTGTGTTCTTGCAGAACCCTGTAGCCAAAAAGACTGAAATACTGAAAACTAAAAACTTCCCAAATGTTCAGGAGTGGGAGGTCATTCAGTCCGAATAACCCTACATGTAAGCTAATCCCAGGAAAGCCCATTCAAGCTATTCTTTACCCAGACACCTTATAGATATACGGCTACGCCACACGCCTCTAAGACCTGGAACCGATCCGGTCGGGTCGTCCCAGCAGCGCTGGTAGAGTTGTTCTCGCAGCTCCTTGCGGGCTTTAAGGTTTTAAGGCGTATAAAGGCGTATAGGGTTCAGGATTCAAGCTTGCGGGCTTTAAGGTTTGAGGCCAGGGGTTTCATGAAAGGCTTCTGGGCTCCAGGATTCTGTGGGACAATGGGACTTCGAAACGAACTCTACCTACTAGGATCTATAGGAAGGCTTTGACATGCTGTCAGATATCGTGCGTTCAGATTCGTATGTCCACGATTATCATGTATGAATCTTTCTGATCTGACGCACACAATGTCAACTTCTGATTGGTGCCTCCGAGAGTGGAAAATTCGGTTCAACAACAGACAAGACTCTGACCTCACACCCAATAGGTTTTTTCAGACTTTGATTGCCCAATGTCCGGAAATTTACCAGACACGCTTCTTCAATGATTCCAGCATGAACTCTGGCTTTCATACTGGCATCGCGCTTCCCAGCACGGGCATGAGTAAGCTGCCTCGTTGGGATTTCCGCCCATAAATGCATCTTTCACAACTCTGGACAAAGTGCTTCAGGAGTCTCCAGGCACTTCTAGGGCTGGAGCTCAACAGTGCAATGAATCCCTGTCATAGTGCTGTATGACTCCTACTGCTACATTTCTGGTTGATACTGCGAGCTGCGACAACTGAAAGCGTCCAGCCTGAGCATGTTGACCTCTGCCCTTACATGTTTGAAGCCTGAATCCTAGATCTTAAAGCCTGGCCCTACGAAGCCCTGGAACCCTGCACATCCCACTGTACCACGCCCAAAGCCCCGCAAAAAAGAGCGGAATCCCAAGAGCTGGCTGAACTCCACCCTTCCCTAAACAGACTTGGAACTTGACAGTCCACCGCCAGTAGACTAATATGTGATTACATTTAGCCCATATGAGGTTCCACGTTAGCTTTCGGAGGGGTGTCCTCACTTACACTCACATGCAACATGCTGGGTCCATAAGGGCATTGTTTTCAGATGCTATGTTTGGCAGCCTGCAAAAAAATGCCGAAGCCCGAAGACAAATCGAAGACAACAATTTTCCTGAACCACAGAATCCCCCAATCCCTGCCCTCTAAACCCCAGAGCGCAAGCATTCCAAAAGCACCTGCCAGAGGCCCAGCTCCGGAAAGGTCTGCGAGATCTGGTTCCAGCCGTCCCGGGGCTTGGCGGAGGATACCAATAGTGGAGAACCGAATGGAAAAGAAAAGGGTTTGTAGATATGTCATTTTCCATTTACTTCTCTATATGACTCTCTATGATTCATTGGGATAAAATGCCCCATGTATCCCCTGCATTTGGATCTTTTGGAGCTTCTCGGGGCCTCGGAGCTGAGGGTTGGGGCTCTTTGGCCTTTTGGGGGATGAGGGTTCTCACGGCTTGGGACATCAGGCTTTTACCGCGTGGGCTTGGGGGAGTTTGTGCCTTAGGGTCAAGGGCATAGGGTCTCGGGGCTTAGAGGCTTATTGTGCAGGGCTTATTGGGGTTGTGAGGTTGAGGGGTAGGGGGTGGCCTCTTATGGGGTGCCTTAATAGTGTGGATCCAGGTCCTGGCGAGCATGGAAAAGCAACCCACATTGAGAAACCCACATTTGAGCGCACCTTGCCTGTCAGACTTTGTTGGCTTACGGCAATAGAACTCCTTCGGAGGGCACTTCTCCGTCACTGCGTCCCGGGTAGAAAACGTGTCCCGATGCCGTGTAGGGCGGTTTAAGGCAGTTACCGGTATGTAAGCAATGTGGAAACTACAGCTGAGGACCCGTCCAAAGCTGCAAACGCCAAATCTGGAAACAAAACTCCACAACCCTAAATCCAAGCTCCGTTCGCCCTGAATCCCCACACCCTCCGAAACCATCAGCCCTACAAGCCGGAGCCCGAAGCCCAGGGTCCCTCGAACCCAACTCCGTCCAAGTAGCCATTCCAGTGCCCATTCGCCGCACCTCTGCCTGAGAAGATTATGCTGAACAAAGAGTTTGGGTCTGCGGTCTTCGGTTTACGCTTCCTTGCTTTGGTTTGAAGTGCTAGATTCTCACGGTTTAGGATTATGGGGTAGATTCCTGAATTTGATGCATGCGGGTTTGGTTCAGGGCTTTTGTAGTTCGGCCATGTCTGCACGTTCATTTACTCTCTCTTAGATACTGCAAGAGCTGCCCTCAACCTTCGGCCTAGGAACATCGCACAATGGATCCAGCGGAGCAGAGTTTGATCTAGAGGTCCGTCCGCGCGCAGCTTCTAGTCCCAAACTTGAAGAGTCTCGAGCCTAAAAGCCCAGAGCCCGGAACCCTGCCCTCTGGTCCTAAAGCGTTATCCTTCCTGAACCGATTTGATGTGATCCCCAATCAGCAAAACGTAGATGCCAACTTGAACACCTCAGACGTCTGACGAGATCGTACAGAACTGAACTGCAAAGCCTGCCTGATCTCACGGAAGCATGCAGAGAAGCTCTTGAAGTGGTCAGCAAGCCCTAACTTTTCACCGCCTTTGTCCAATCCTCATATGAAGGCACTCCGAAACAAATGCGCTGCTGCTCTTTTCAGGAGCCAGAGGGACTTGATGTTTGTTTGCTTGCTACGGGAAAGTTAAGCCCCCTAACTATAACCCGTCAGGACCAGGAAACTAATGCGCCTTGAATAGTACTGCCAAGAATCAGAGGAGAATGACACACAATCTTTAGAAAGAGCCTCCGCCCCCACGGCCCGCAAACTTGTGATGTAATGTATATGCATCCATAATCCTAACATGTGCACAAGGTTCGAGGCTCCAGCGGCCAGAGCCCTCCCCAACAAGCAGAGGAACTGTGCCCGGTAACGCCTGACTCATTGGGAATGGTGGGTTTAGAGTTTAGGCAGTTCAGGATTCAGGGGTTGGGTTTAGGGTTCTGGGGCTTCAGGTTCTAAGGTTTTGGGAGGGAACGCACTGCTTGCTCTATTCCATTAATCTGGGGAAGGCACAAGGTGACGGTCACCAAATGCGCCAGGGCTGCCAGTTGTTCAAAGATCGCTTTACAAGACAAAGAATTCGCGAGGAGTCGGACCCATGTCTGTTAACCATCCTTGCGCGAAATTGCCGCCTCAGGCGGTCTTTGGTGGGGATATGTCGGATATGCGGGGATGGAGGAATGATGAAACAGAACATGGCCCGGCAGAGAAACCACGGCCGGGGCAACCTGCAAGTGTCTTGGGTGGATCTGCGTATGGCCCGGGGATGTGTCTGGGCTCTACAGGGATCCGTGCATGCTGAATGGAAAGGCTGCGTCCCTTTTCTCAGATTTGAAAGGTTCGTCACGTTGACCATAGCCCATCAGCACGCCTGGTTGGCTTCAGAAGTCCCACCGAAATTAGCAAGCAAGGTAAACAGGCAAGGGCTTGAAGCCATGACGCCAGTGCTGAAAAATCGACTCATGTCAGGTGCAGTAACCTGAAGATAGAATCGCTATCGAATGGCCATTTCTGAAAACGACGGTCGCCTCATAAGATCCGCAACAAGACTTCAATGTTCTCTGTAACTACAAAGCCCCGCAAAATGGACCCACGGCTTTGCAACATCGGCAGGCCCGACATGAGCTTACCCAGTCAACGCAGAGCTGAGGCCATGAAAGCCAAGGGCAGCACTTGGCCGCGCAATCGTAGGCTGTGCCTGCAGTGGCAGATTCTGCGCGCCTGAATCAAGCACGTAACGCTCTCTGGTGCAGGGACTGTGGCGTGGGTCGTAGGACATGAACATGCTTGCGTGGTACAGGCTGAAGGTTTAAGTAGCGGCCCCTGTCAACTTGCAGATCGCTCGGAAAGCATCCAAAATGGGTGGTGGGGGATATGCCATCAAGTTCAGGGAGCGTGGTGCCTAGCACATGGCGGCTTCCCAGCATGCGCACCCAGAGAGCCCAACCCCATACTAGGGAAAATACCCGAAGCGGGGGGATTCAAAATCACGGGTGTTTTCCATAACATGATGGAGAGAGAGCCCACCATAACTTCCTTGACCAACGGAGTTCCCTAGGATGTGCACTGGACTGCATATTGGACGGCAAAATCTCAAATCGAAAGTCAGTGGGCTTCTCGCCCAGGCAGGCTTGCTTGCCTGCTTGGGCCGCAGATGCTTTGGCAACATTTGCTGACAGGCATGGCCCGCTCCATATCAACCCATCCGAAACTCCGAAATCTCAACGCGAGCGAGCCACTGAAATTTCAGAACAGGCTGCTTAATCCTTAACTTCCAGCCCCAAACCCAAATACCGAAAACTGCTGAAGGCCGTGAACCCCAAGGGCTTCTTGGATTCTGCTCGGTGCCGTGCGCAGCGACGGTGAGCCCAAGGCATCTAACAGCTGCGGCCTCTCATTTGGGGTCTCTTAGAAGTGTTGGGGCCTACATGGCCTACTTAACCCAAAAGTAAATGGTACTGATTCTGCGGACACCTGCACAACACGACCCATCATTGCGATAAAGCCTGAAGCTGATCTCTAGAACATTGCGAGATTAGGTTTACATACCTCGTTAGAATACCTGAAGCTCGCCCAAAATGGGACTGCTTTGAACACCCCCAAGAATGAAAGAAGAAGAAAACTACAAAGATAATATCTCTGAACCCGAAGTCAAACCTCTAAAAAAAGAAGCCTTTGAACCAGAGCACCTGAAATCCTGAATCCTCAGCCCCTAAACCGATACACCACAACCTTTCATCCCTGTCCTTGAACCCTCAACACCGGAGTCCTAAACTCCCATATACCCTAAATGTTTCAGCAAACAAGCCTTTCGAACCACATTGCCAGAAGCTCAGGAGCTCGGCAGCCCTCCGGAGCTTCAAGGAGGGATCCCGCTTGAGGTTTTGTAGGATTTCCGGTTTGAGGTTTGAAGGCTTTAGGCTTCATCGGACTTAGAAGACTTTGGGGGCAGACACTGGGTTCAATAGTTTAGGATTTAAGGTTCAGGGTTTCCTTGTGGACTTGAGGCTTCGGGATCATTGAGGGATTTGATTAAGGCTCTTAGCCTGGCAAAAATGCAGCATGCTCTACACAAGGACCATGTCCTGCAATCAGCTCGCATTCTTGATAAACCAACCTTATAACAGATCCGGAGGACCTAACTTTCAGAGATTGCCGGCAAGAGAAATTGAACCATGCAAGAGCAAGCTTAATTATGGCGAGCTGGGGGGGTTGTTTCAAACATTGTCTTGGGTCGAGGTCCAGGGAATTTGAGGAAATCGCTGATAGATGCTAATAGTGTTAATTACTGGTGTTCGTCCGAATATTGCTGTTTCTGAGGCTGCCCAGAGAATGCATACTTTTCAAACAGGGCCAACATAGAATCGCGGGCGTCCTTGCAATTTTGACTCGCTCAGCATGAAGGCCACGATGAAGAATCATGCTTCACATTTCTTGTTGGGTTCTCTCACTCAGTATCCAAGATCAGGGTAGGCAAGCACTCAAAAGCTTAACACTTCAACCATAAACCGGAAACCCTAAATTGAAAACCCTCATCCTCGGACCCAAACCCGACAACCCAATGCCCGAACCGCGTAGCCCTAAACCCTCGAGGCCCTGGCCGGATGGCGCGTGGCGAAGGTTGCCAGAGCTCGGGTCCGCGCGACCGCGGGCACCTCGCCTTCGCCTTGCTGAGGTTTCTTCGTTTAGGGTCTAGGGATGAGGGTTGCTAAGTCGCTAAGATTGGTAAGGCCGTGAGGATTTGAGCCTTCAAGCATTGAGAATGTAGGTAGGGTCAGATTAGCTGCCTGTTTTTGGGTTGACTCCACAGGCCGTAAAGCTCGGACGTGGCTTTGGGTTTAGTCTTCAAAGCGCAGGCTTAGGGTCTCTTCCTAAAATAGATAAAAGATCCCTGCGAGCGTCCTTTAAAAAGGACAGTAGGGTGCAAAAGGCCCCAACGTTGGGGATTGCCTGTTGGTTTGGGGGAAGGCCTATTTTCTGGACGCAGGGTGCAGAGACATGAACACTGAGACTGGCGGCATTGGAAGTACCTTTTGCTGTGATTCTCTTGGGAAGCGCTCAGCCGCCACTTAGCAGGGGCCCGTCAATAGAACCAAGATCCCTGTGTCCTCGAACAGGATTCTTGGATCGCCCTAAATAGAATCAAAAAGCCCTGCACGAGGAACGCCTTCAGAGGGGGAGGCCTCTTTGCTTGTTGAATTACCATACCCATTAAGGGTCATACATCCTCCTCGTCCCTAACAGAATTACATTTTTGTTGCTACACCTATCCTATCCACCCAGTCTCAAAGGTAGCCTAAAACAGCCCATGAAAAGCCACGATCTGTCAAGAACCTCTTGTCTCCTGTCTTTCTTACATCCTAAGCCCCGGACCCGACACCTGACATCCCAACCTCGAAAGCCTGAACATTAAACCCCAAATCCTAAACCCTAAACTTGGTCCCATAATGTCCCATACCTCAATTCCTGGAAGCCCTAGATGACCCCAAGCCTGCCACACCACAGATGACGGTAAGCAGGCGGCAGGCCTGCAGACGGTGAAGGGCTTAAAAGACTGGGATGTGCATGGGTAATTGAAAGTGAGTTTAGATGCATCCCGTGATCGCCATCCTGAAGACCCCCCTGCCCAGAAGCTTTTAAGTAAGGTGTGATGATATTGGGATTGTAAAGCAGAACATCTACAGTTCTTCCTACACCATGACCACGTATGGATTTGTTTGGGGGGGTGTAAGGCTGAAGGTATCTATTTCAAGATGTGGTCCGCGCGGATCAGAAGCCTCCTGCCTCCTGAAATGAGGTTCAACATAACATGAGGCAAGGTTACATTTCCCCAATCAACATGGAACGCAAGTGTCGGTTTGCCTCGTGCCCTCAGGAGTATACATGACCTAGCATTGAACATTTCAAACTCTTCGACTTCAGTTGTACTTCGAGTTCCTTCAAGTCCTTCAAGTTCCGACCAACCACGCGAGGCTGTCGTTCGAAAGCATGTTCGCGGACTTCTTCGAACATAATATGGAGCCCCCCCCGAAGAGTGGCCACCCGATTTTCTTACTCTTGGCACCAAATATTTCGGCCAAAAATAATTCATTATTGGGAGCCGCATGCTCTGCAAGCTTTGCTACCCCGCGCTTAGACTCAAACGTGCTTCCTGAAAAGCCCCAACACAACCTACTTTGGGGAGATGTCATAGCGCGCCTCTGCGAAAAGAGGCTCCTGCGGCCTCTCCATCAAGTCGTCCCGGACCTCGACAAGGGAAAAACTGCAGTTATCATCCGAGAATTACGCCTGCGTCATACACCTCTGCAAGAGCCCAAAGAAGTCTGTGGCATCTGCATTGTATCTACATACGCTGTATCACACCTCACAGAACGGCCAGTCACGTCACCTTTCCTCTGGCTGAAACCAAAACCAAATCTTCAGCATTAGCCCTATGCCCCTTGCAACCATCACAGCTACGCAAGGAAAACCAACAGGTAACCTGTGACAAGGTGAGCCCCTGATAAACAAGGGCACCCCAAACAATCATCAGAGAAATCAGATGCTAAATCTCCAACCCCCATCCCTACACGCCATCAGGCCGTAGATAAAGCAAGTACACCACTCGACATAAGCATTAATCATGCTGTAACTTGGCGTTTTCATGAATGAAACTCACACCCCCCCAACCTCCTGCGAGTCTTTCACACACATGCCAATGATCCCCTAAAATCTCTGTAGAGTGTATTTCTCAGAAGCCGTGTCCGGCCCAAAAAATCAGAGAAGCCGAACTGCTAAATACACCTAATGCCACAAACGGATGGATATCTTAGTGGAACTCTCTCTGTAAGCTTCCTCAACCCCACAACCTCTGATCTGTGACATCCCTCAGCCCTCCACGCTCTAATGCAGAAGCCTGAATCGGGTTTAAGCGCGTTACAATTATAATGTCTTTCATATGACCTTACTTATGGACTACAAACAGGTCAGAATCTCAAGTACTCACACGTTCGAAGCCCTACCTCCTGCCCCGTGGCCGATGAAAACCAAACAACCAGACGCCGTTGCTCCTGGCACAGGCTTTGGGGTTTAGGCTCTTCTTGTCGTTCCCATTTCCATCAGGTTGTAGGTTTGAGGTTTTCGTGAGGTGCGTACGGGGGAATGGGCTTTTTTGGGCTTTACGGTCAAGTGGCAAGGGCCTACCAAGACCCTAAGCTGTAGGGTCTTGTCCTGGTTCCAGGCCTAGATTGAGGCTTCTGGGGCTTCAGGGGATAAGACTATGTTTCGTCATGCACATAGCAGCTAATCGTATTTCGACTGGAATGCTGGCACAGCTCAGCCTAGCCCCCTAAACCTATAAAACATTCAACCTTATCAACGCTAAATCTTAGATGCTCAACCCAAACCAGAAACCGACCCCGAGCCTGAGACCTTAAAACCTTCTTTCCTCGCGCCTGGAGGCTGAGGCGCAGCTCTTCTGCGGCCTCGCTGAGACGGTGGAAGGCCTGAGAAAACTGCTGGCTACAAACATGAAACACCCAAGCTTCCTCTATAGGGTGTAGGGCTTCAGGCTTAGGACTTGGTAGGGAGAGCACCCTAAGCTCTTATGGGGCCCCCTTCGCAGATTTCAGGTTAGCTCAAGGCAGGGCAATAGCCATAACAACTCCCTCCGGCCAGGAAACTTTGCACCCCCGTGTCATTGTGTATACGGTTGAACCAGGAATGACAAAGCCATGGGGCTTTGAAGAGGTGCAGGACTTTCGTCCACTCACCACACTGCTTAATAGATGGAAGGGCCTCCAAAAATGAGGGTCGCAATGTACTGCCGCAGTTTTCGGATAAGGCCCCAAAACGGGACTGCGTCGTACACCCTAAAACCCAAAGCCCCGTGTGCGCAGAAAATATTCGCCTGGAGGGTTCCTACGGTCGGCTACCAGAAGGCGATACGGGGCTCTACCTTCTTGCATCTGGGGGTCGAAAAAATGCAAACAAAGCCATCAAGGTCTAACGTGCCTCCTTTCCACCTAGCTCGCGAGCAATATACGAAGCCCAGGCCCCAAGACTGCAAATCCCTGCAGCCCACACAGCAAGCGCCTTGTCAGCCTCAGGAATGTCCGGGTTCTTATCTGGGTGGAGTGCCCGGGACCTTGGAGCACGGCTAAAGAGCGAAGGCGAACCCCTACTAGCGAAGACGGCACCTCAAGTCGTGGGCCCAGAAGCGGAAAGCCAAGGCTACCAACTACCCACGTCGGCTGACAAGGCCATTTGTTTTATCAGGTTTGGTTGTCCTTGCAGGGCCCTCTGCCGCTGAATGGACTCCTTCCGTCTCAGAGGGAGGCTTCTACATCCGTCTCGCAGGTCAGTCTTCAACATGCTTGTGGCTATGTTCCTAGGTTCATGGCGCAAACGCATCCATGATGGCTGGTCGGAAACATGTCTGCATGCGTGATCCAATCAGGTTGGGATTTCCTAGAGGCCACAACCGAAGCTTAGTAAGAATTCCAGAAAGATTTGTCCAACACACAAATACACATCTCTCAAGGTTGACCATTCTGTGGGCGTGTCTTGCTGTAAGCATATAAAGAAAATGCCTCCAGCCATTCAACTTCATATCCGGGAGTCTGCGGCCCTGAAGTCCATCAGCAGTTGAGGGGATTCGTAGAAGACCACAGGAAGAAAAGTAACATGCAGGATTGCTTCGCAAAGTGGCACCAAAGGCGCCGTCCCTAGGCTCCTGACAGCTGTCGGTAGGAGTAGGCAATGTCTGCCTGGTGAAACGGCGGCAGGCCCTGTGGGTTCCATCTACAAAGTCAGGGTCTTCCTTCAGCAGGTGCCGCAAGGGCAGCGGGGAAGGTCTATGCTTCCAATTTCTCAAGTTGGCTACTCATTCTACAAAATCGAATGCCATCATGCCAGAAAAGGAAAAGAGCCAGCGGCAGACTTAAAAGTGTCCTCATATCAGAGTAGAATTGCATTGACAATGCTTCCTTGCTCAATACCAAAACAGTCCTTCGCAGCTACGAAGATGCCGGGTGCTCAGGCTGTTTGGCATGCCGAAAAATTCTGAAAGGCTTTGTTTGCGCCAAGTCCTTAAACCCAAACCGTAAACTCGCAGACCCCGAACCCCTGGCCCCAAAACGCCAAACCCAAAACCTCGAAATGCACAAGTCTCCTCCCTGCTGCACTACGCAAAGCCTTCACCTCTGTGATGCTGGATACAAATCCGCACACCCCCCTATCAACTCCCAAAGCGCTTCTTCCCCTCCCCCTTTGCCGCCTCGCCGTAGCCTCCCAGGGAGGCGCCCCCAAGACGAAGCACGGCCAGCGGGCCCAGGTGCGACCCCTTTTGGGGAAAGAGAGTTCAGGCTTGGCATTCAGGATTTCAGGGTTTCGGGACTTGATTGTAAAGGATGTAGGGCTCAAACCGCATCTCCTGAAGCTCCTGCAATCTCCTGAACCTCTGAGCCTCAAAATCCTACGATGTCCGCCTGGCAAATCCTCGAAATCTCTTCCGCCGGCGATGTGATGAGTATCCTCTGCTCGCGGTGTGCCTGGGGATTAGAAGTCCTGCATTGCTTGAATTGCAGGTTAACTAGCTATTCCAGTAAACAGTTCCGTTCCAGACTGTAAGGACCGCAGAGTCAAAGAGGCAGCCAGTCTTTTGCCGCGCCCCCGTTGCACAATAACTTGCCCCACGAGTTCTAACCAAAAATGGGATTTGCTTGCATGGAGTCACTCGTTGTGAATGGGGTGTTCTCAGACGCCAAGACATCACATGATGTGCAACTGCGTCACAACGTGGTTGCACTGACTCAAAGTTATACGGCTTTTTCCACATGGATGCGAAAAAGGGACTCCCACGTTTAAGAACGACTCGGGAATCCGTCCGTTATCTTGAAAACACGCATGTAGTGGACTGATACAAGAATATACAGACGTGCAAAAAAGCAGAGAAGTCAAGCAGGGAATGAGATCTCTGTAGCAGTTCCAAGCTCTATGCTCCTTCATAACAACTCCAACCTGAACCCTACATCTCTGCCAGCCTATTCTCACCAAGCAAGCACAAGGATGAAAAGCCGCCTCGCGGACCGCGGCTCGCAATTCCCTCCGAAGCTCTGCATCAGCAAACCAAGCCTCCAAACAGCAAAAGCGCTGCTTTCAGGGATGCTAGGGTCTTAGAGGTAGATGAGGATTGCAGGAGATTTGGGAGGTCCGGGGGGCCGTACAAGAATTCGAGTTCAGAATTTTCCAGCAAGAACGCAAAAAAAAACTTGCGGTGGCTACTGCATCGCACTAAGAAGGAGCATGAGCGGAACACTCGCTAGAACCAAGCATTTTAGCAGGAAGACTAACAAATCATCCCAGCGCTGCTGCTACGTGCTGCCGCGCCATTGCCGTTGCATGCTTTGCCGCTGCTGCTCCTTTGTCTTCTCCCCCTCCTGCTCGCTGTCCTCCCCCTAGATCTCCACTACCAATCCACACCGTCCCCGGTATGACCTCACGCAACTACATGATTATTGCCGACAGCGGACCTGGCAAATGGGCATGCAAGTTGACACTTCCTGCGGCACCATCGAGCAAGTTCTGGAAGCCTGCATAGTATAACCCTGAACAGCAAGGCAAACAGAATCAAACGATGACTCCCAGCATGAGCTTTCTCACCTTCAGCCAGAATCAGTGGGATTCCCACTGTCATTGAGCTGCCATTTGGGTCATACCACCCACTGCTGCTGCTACAACTTACCCTGGCTGCTGGTGCCTCTAGCGGTCGCCATAGACCCTAGTATGCGTTCTAATTATACCGGTCCATGAAACCCTGTATGAAACAGATGTAATACATTGAAACATCACCCCCCTGATTAATCTGTTTCTGTTCAGCCCAGGCCTAGTCCCCTCCCCGCTCGCCTCATCTCCGCAGAGCTCTGCGCCGTCCACCTGCCAGAGATTGGCTAGGAACTGACTGCTACTCACATCCATGCTCCTACTCCGACTACTGCTACTACAGCAGTAATAGCAACAATATCATAAACTACTACTCAACTAGCACCATTACTTCTGCTGTTCCTTGCGTCTGTCTGGCCCAGTTTTTCTGGCCCTGCCTTCAGCTGCTCCAGGCGCTCGTCTGGCGTCGGCGGTGGCACACTGGGCGCAGGCGCGGGCGCAGGAGGGCAGGAGCCTGGCAGCACTAGGGCCGACGGCGGCGCCGCGGCAGCTGCCTTAGCTGCAGCAGCAGCTGCAGCGGCAGCAGGAGCTTCGGCAATGAGGCGATCCAGGATCTTCTGCCTGAAGGGGGTGCGAAATCATGACTAAAAAAGAACACGAACTATAGATGGAGAGATTCACATGAGGAAGCCAATTGTCAGGATGCAGGAGCACAGAGGATGCGTCCACTCAGTGAGGGATGCTGTGCAACTTGTTGCAAACGAGCCGATTTTCGCCCTTTGCTTTGAGAACACCGATCTTCAGAGTCTGAGCCTAGGTGCCGCGTTGACAGGGGCTCCGCTGAACCAAGGACCAAGGTCACTGAGAGCTCTAACGGCCCGACACTTATTGGGGTGCTTTTCTGCCTTTGCTCGCCCTCCAAACTGTGCCCTGCCATGAACTGAGCAGGGCTCCAGACCTACCACCGCGGGGCTACGAACGCCCAAGCCGAGGTTCTATTACTGCCCTTGCAAGCGCTACCATTGCCACTACTTCTGCTGCACCTGCTACTTCTGATGCTGCCTTTACTGCTACTATGATGATGACGACGATGATTGCAAGGTCTGGACTTATACTATCTTTCCGCCATGCCCTCACCGCACCCAGCTCAGCGTCTGAGCCTTTCCGTCACCGCAGCAGAGAGTATCATCTATGGTCCGCCACGACTGGAATCTAACTTCCAGATATTAGACCTAGTGCAGTTACCTACTATCAGTGCATGTATAGCAGCTGTCCAACCTTTATGCAGAATCTTCGGACCATGCTGAGGGCCCCTGCATCCTACAATAAGATTTGCACAAAATCATGTTGCTACGAAAATGTTTCTTCCTTCCAAACATTCCCGGCTCCGGGGTTCAGGGTTAGGGCTTCCTAAGCGGGGCACAAACAACCAGGATGGAAGAGGGCTTAGGATAGTTGTAGCATGCTGTGCAAAGGAAGACGGAATTAGATCAGCAAGCATTCAGGACTTGTACGATTGCTGCATCTTGGGGCTTTTGTTCCTGTCTCCAATGGGTGGAAAAGCGCTTGACCATCCAAGCCACGCTCTTCGGGCTCGCCCTAGATTTGTCTCCGAAGGTGGCATGCCTCCTAATGTTAGTGCTTATGAACAGCTGGGCGCTTCTTTGAGCACTCTGCGTCACTTATGAACCTGAAGGCTGAGCCCAGCAGTGGGCTTTGAAGTCTTGACGGTCCAAGACTGTAGCACATGACATGGCATGGGCGTGTCTCAGTGGCGCAGTCACCCAAAGACAGATGAAGGCCCCAATTCAACACCCCGCACCTGCGACTCGGACTCCTACGCATACACACCAGAAGTAGAAGGGAACTGAGGCTCTGAGACAACCCACACAGCAACGGCGTGTGACACACTGGAAGGTCGGACTTCAGTATTGATGGCTGCACTGTATCAATAGCTCCGACAGGGGTTGGGATGAGGACTCCACTATTTGGGTGGAAAGTTGGGCTTATGTCTGCGATCAAGAAGCTTCAAACTGAACCTATGCTCCGGATATGAAAGTATTCGGCACTTCACATCTAGAAAACATGCAAAAAAAAAGCATCCAGCATGCTGTAAACGAAGATGTCTTCTCAAGACAGTCACGTACTACTGACGGTACTATTCTCACATCTCAATCCTCCCCTTCGACAAGGGAATCACAAATTTCCTCTAATCATAATGGTTTTCCACCATACCAAGACCGAACAACGGGAATGCTGAGAGCTTCTGCTTCTCACCGGGAAACTAGGGTTGTACCCACTGAACCCGTTCGACGTGTCTTCTAGTTACAAAAGGATGAACTTCGTGTAAAACGGTTTCAGAGCTATGGTATTAAGACAAAAGAAAAAACTGTTGAAGAAGACCCCCACCAACCAACAAGCAACTAAGTTGAAAATCCTGAGCCCTGAGCTGGGGGGCTATGAAAGACCTCCAGACCATGCAGCAACTCTCACGGCATAGGCGCCCCGGTCACAATGGCCTCAGAATTGTAGCTTGCCAAAGTGCGGGTAGCTTCTTAAAGTACGGTCGCAAATTGTACTCAAAATACTATGTGGCGAAAGAGACTGGGCACTCTTGTTTGGCTGTTCTCCCAGCCTCAATAGTTCGAGGTTACCAGGTCTACCTGGTGTAGGCCTAGGCCACGTGGCAACCCATGACCCATCAAACCGTGACCTAGCAGCAGCACCAGCAGCACCAGCAGCACCAGCAGCACCAGCAGCACCAGCAGCACCAGCACAAGTAGCAGTAGCAGTAGCAGTAGCAGTAGGAGCAGGGAAAACCACAAGCGGTCCATCGCTAGCGCACAAGCAACAGAACCCATAAAATCAACAGTCATGGCGACTCTGCTAACGCCATCATCTAAACAAGACCCTCGTATGAACAACGTACAAGAGACACAGACATGACAGCACAAGACCATGGCTGAAAACCCTAGGAGGTGTGTCAAGGCGGCCCAAACCCTTGCCTCAAAGGCCCCTGAAGGGGAGAGGTCAGGCTTGCTGCATCCAAGCCGCCGTTGCTTCGACCTTGGCTGTGACCCTCACACTGCACTCGCATCAGGGCTTCCCTATTCGGGAGTTGCTGCAGGGGTCAAAGTACTTTGGGGTATGTAGAGGGGTCCTTCGTCTTCTGCGATGATGCTGCCGTCTGGACACAATCTCCGGGGGCATAGGCTTCGCCTTGCCGTTGCAGCTCCGCTTGAAGTCCGCGATCATCTTCAGAGCAGTGTACATGTCCTGAGCTACTTAATTGAAGCTTCACGGGTACTTCCAAGTGGGGGCATCACAATGAGCACTTTTGATCAGGTTTAGCAATCGGCTTTTGACTTTAACTGCGAATTTGTAGAGGACAGTGCGTGTGGGGCCAATCCCAAGTCCTCAGCGAAAGAAGTGGATCGATGCAAGGGCTGTGCGAGACCTCTGAATCTACCTTTGCTGCATTTCACGCCATGAAGCATGACAAATCTTGAAACCTGTCATGTGCACAGAAACTACTCCTGCAAGGCCCTTGATATTTGTAGCTTTGTGGGGGGCACAGGTTTCTCTCAAACAGCTGAGAAGCTCTATAGCAAAACCACACGAAAAGCTCATGCATCCGGATTTCTCACTACAATTAGCTGCATGAGCGTGACCCCTGATCGCGGCACAATCTCCCTCTAGAGAGGTTTGCTTGTGGAATGCACTTTCACGGCACTGGTGCCATGACGGAGCTTTCACTAATTTTATGAGCCATGGGTCCTTAACGCGGCCCACACCCTGAACCTGGACAGCACTGCACGCCCAGCCACGCAACCCCAGAAATCGCGATGCCAAACAAACCCTGAACCCACAAAGCCCTGAAACCCTTCAAGCCCTCAAAGCCCCCGTGCCACCTCAATCAAGCTGAGGGCATGGCTATGCGTGGCCTCGTGCCCTGCACGTCTGCCTGTCAGGATGACTACCGATTCCCCTGAAGAATCCCGGCTCTGCAGGGGTTCAAAAATATTTCCAAAACCAACCAAATCAAAACAAAACGAGCTATCCTTTAGACCCAGGCATACATCAGGCTTGCAGATGTCAATGCTCTTCACACCAACATTCGCAATTCCCTCTCAGGGCCGGCGAAGAAGACTGTTTCACATCCAGTGGGATGAGTGCAAATATCGTGTACGGGAACGCTGCTGTTCTTACAGACCCACAAAGGACATGAGTTGCCCAGAGAAAAACTAAGGCGATGTCACCCTGAAACGACAGAAGAATCTTTCCAGACCCAGGATGTAATCCTCAAGCCGGCACTTCTCCCGTCCACTCTTGTGTGTCAAGTCAAACCTCCTAACTTTGAACATGCAACAGCCCAAAGCCTGCCTTTCCCTAATTATGAAAAGTTTATATGCCCTGAAGTCAAAACCGTTGGCTCGCTCTGCCTTGTTGGGTCGAACTTTGTTCTGCATCTCCTGTTTCCACTGTTGAGCCTGGGAAGTTTTCGTGGAATCTGGGGATAAATCTCTTTATCACGGAAAGGTTCCTTCCAGGCTTACTTTTCCCCCCAGGCACTCCTGCGCTGCTGTGTCCGTGGCTTGGTGTTTTGGGCTGGGGTCAAGGAGTTTAGGACTTCAGTTTGAAGGTCTTCGCCGTCTAGGGGCTGGAAGTAGAACCTACAAGCTACAAGGCGCATGGATCAAGATCAGAAACAGACTTGCAGGGTTTTTGGGTGTTGTGCGCTGGTCATTCAGCCTTTTGGTCTCGTCAGTGTCTACTATGATCAGCCTCCGCAAAAGACTGACTCGGATCTGCTTGCACGCACAAGTTCCATGGAGCAGCATAGACTTTCAGCGGCGAAGCCCACCGGTAGCATTGCAACCAAACTGATGACTGTCAGAAACTCTGAGAGTGAAAGGAGAGCCGTGGATTCTGGGACCATCATCATCATCATCATATGGTCTAGGAACTAGCCACAAGATTTTGCAATTGCCATACACACCCCTGCCAGAGGCCATGATGAGCGTGGATTTTATATACATATATCATATATACATGTCCTAATCAGCATGTGTAGAACCAATCCAACTAAGTAGTAGGCTACACTCCCTGAAGGATCTTGAAGGTCCAATGCAGTGATGCCCTTCCTAGCTCCAATGAAGTTAGAGGATAACACCATGATTGCTTGGTCATTACAGGCACCTACCTAACCTAAAACCCTTAAGCCTTGTCCCTAACCTTGAAGCCCTTAACCCTAACCCTTAAATCCCAAACCCTAACCCTTAAACCCCAAACCCCAACCCTTCAACCCTAACCCCTAAACCCCAAACCCTGGCATGTGAGCCAAGAAGCGGCTTGCTTCGCAGCAGCAATCCTCTCCTGCCAGGGATAGCTCTACGCAGCCCAAACCTTGGAGTAGAAAGCCCAAGCCACCAAGCTATCCAGTTACAACCTCAAAAAGAGATCTGTGTTTCTGACAGCCGAAAAACCCTGAAACTCGGAATGCAAATGTTTCTGAGCAAGCTTCTAGTGGCTCTTGCTGTGTGGCAATATCATTAACGCTGACGTCTCTAGCTGCGTGGCTGCTCCTGCTCCCGCTTGTCATCGTCATCTTCATTGCCAAAAGCAAAGGCATTGGCAAGCTTGGCTTTTCTCCGCTTCTCCTCCTGCACACTTGAAGGGACAGGAAGATGCTTCCAGCCACGGCATTCCACAAGACCTCGAGTCTCCAAATCCTGAAACTGACTTCCCTTCACTCCCTTCCGATCCTGCCAGTCCTTCGGACAGGACTAACAGTGCCACCGAGAAACTCTTCCCCAAACAAATGCTTGCGTGTGTTCTTGGATGCCGTGAGGGGTCTACCCATAAACCCTGAACCTTCAATCTAACTACCTAAGCCCAAAACCTAACCTCCTAACCATACCCACACTGATGGAGAAGGAAGAGGAAGGGAACACCATCACTCAAAGGTCGCTTCACCAGGGCACATCCACAAAAGTTTCTCCTCCATACGCTTCTGCTTCTCCTCGGCCGCATGCTTCTTCTGCGCCTCGTACTCTTGGGTGGCCTCCTCCGTAACCACCTGGAACTTGTCGACTTTCTTGGGGGAAGGTGTGGTTCAAAACTTCGGGATTTACGCTTGTCGGCCATAGGGAGAGCTTAGGTTTTACAGTGCACGTGGGAAGCCGCATTAGCTAGAACAAAACTGACATTCTTCGATCCCAACAGTACGACATTGCGGGGAAGTGGTCCAAAATTGGGGGCTGTCCAGGTAGGCTTGTACAGACTCCGGCATTTCTTGGTATGAGGATGTGTGAGATGGGCATTTAGAAACTTCCTGTTGCCGTAGCACGTGTCCTTTCTCTTGGCTACCTGTCAACTGCATTCTTTGGAGGCGCATATCTTAGTCCCGACCATGCCTCGGATACGTGTCGAAACCCTGTTCTCAATCCCCGCAACTCTGGAGATACCGCATGACCTTGCCCGCCCCTAAACCGCCCTAAAAGCCCAAATCTTTCACAGCAAAACCTCAACCCACTGAAACCCTCCCTTCCAAGCCCGCCTCACCTAATAGGGCGACCCAATGTAAACCTTAAAATACTGCAAACTCATTATAGGGACCCCCAAAATGGTAACTCCAAATTTTGGGAAACCCCCCAATCCCTTACTCAGGAGCCGTTCAAGCCCGCTGCCGGGACCCGGGCCCAGCCCCCGGAGGAGGCTCCACTGGAGGCCGAAGCGGCTGGCGGTGGCTCCCTGGAGTTTGAGGAGTTGGGGTGTAGGATTTGAAGGATTTAGGATTTAGCATTTAAGTGATTTAAGCTTTAGGATCAATGGCTTGAGGATTTCAGAGACTCAAGGTTTAAGATTGATGGCATTCAGTGGTTTGGAGAGTTGGAAAGGTTTCCTGAAACAGGGTAAGAGATTCAGGGGGAAGGTCTGAAACAAACTAGGGCTACCCTTGGCAAGGGTTGGGGGTTTAGGGGTTGAGGACTAGAGCGCTGGGGACCTGTCGGGAAAAACAACGATAACCGAAGGGTATCAGAGGTTCATTTGAGGATCAAGCAAGCATCATCCTAAGAACTCCCATGGACATGCAAGGGTCTTTTGGGTTTAGATTTGGGGTGTCTGCGTTTGGTTGTAGATGGCTTCACAGGCTTAGGTAGGGATTCAATGCTCTATGTACAAGGTTATGTAAGCCAACGTAGGCTTTCCACGACTCATGCAAAGGCTGCATAGCATTTGCGTCTGGGGTGTAGAATGTTTTGGACTCATATGGCTTGGGAATGAGAATTTGAGGGATTTATGAAAGGCTTCGTAGGGTTGGTGCTCTCAAAAAGGGATCACGAAGTCCATCAAACTGATTCACAGTCCTGAATCCATGTAAACACCCTTGAATCCCAGGCCAGGCTCCCCAAACTCAAAAGCACCAGGAAGCTCTGTTCGTAAGTAACCCTTTGGAAGAGGCCTTCCGGAGGACGTTGAGGAAATCCAGCGGCCCTCATTGGGATCAGGCGCCTCGGGATGAGAATGAAGACTGCTTATCCTTCATAGCTTCTGTCCTTCTGAAGACAGAAGTCCAGGGATCCAGAATTCTACATCTCGTGATAGTTCATGGCATCTTTTCCTGACATCCCCGGGGCTACTGACTTGAAGGCGATGCAAAATTTTCGCACAGAACTTGACCTCTTTCTAGCCTTCAGGCTTGCAACAGGTTTGAACAGTTGTGCAGTTGTGCTGCCCCCGTTTTGGCCCGGGCAGGTAAGTTTGGGGGTGGTGTCATCTGCTTCCTCGCGTAAACGTTACTGGTTTGAGCACAGCCTGCCCTTGGCAGCATGGCGACTCCTAGCTTCAAGCTTCAAAGCAGTATCTGCTGCCTCGCCTTGAAATGGCAATGAGTCAAGATTGCGGCACATCGCTGGCATGATTCCAGCTTACCTCAAGGACTCAAGGGACCCCAAAAACTGCTGGTGATTCATTTGCACCCAACATGCGTGGTGATTTTGGGAAGTACAGGTCCTCTGCAAAAACACATATCTAAAAAAGCGGATATTGGCTTGGACTACACAAGGAGAACGGCAAATCTGCCCTATACGTCCCAAAGTCATTAAACGTAAACCCTACGCGTACCCCGCAAAAACAATCGCAATCCGCTCACGCCTCAGCGGCGTAGTCTCCAGGGTAGCCTTCGTAGGCTGCTTCCAGGCCTGCCAAGCATGGCTGGGAGGAGGACCCTTCCTGAAGTAAAAGGGAACCCGGTTTGGGGTTGGACCCCTTTTCCACAATGGTTCTTGCAAAGGGCATATGGGGTTCAGGGCTTTAACTTTGATACAAGATCCTGAAGAGCATATCAGGTCATAGGGTCAACGCTGCAGATGAAGATGTTCATGCAGATGTCTTCCCACTACTCCACCTCTGGAAGCTGCCAGCCCTTGCGCTGTGCAAGACACCTACAATACCAGGCTCCTATCCTTCAAGCAGCTTTTTGCTGCAATCCAAATAGAACCGGCCCACACCGCCTGCATGTCTGATGGGGTGATTTGAGACCCGTACAAATTCCTTGTAGTTCGCTTGATTGGCAAGCCCATCGATGATTGTGCAGGATTTCCTCGGTCACGTTCCGCACGACTTCACAGGTACATTGAGAATGCGTGAGTTTTCTCAAACATGTCCTGCGGTCAGCAGAAAACACCTTACCGGAAACTTCTGCGGTGACCGTACAGTACCAGTATTCGGTGCCAATGCTCTAGTTGATAAAATTGCGCATACTATTAATGCACGTGGTCCCCAGCAGGGCTCCTCTTTAGCACGCTAAGCCCATAACCCTCAGGGCCAAACCCGCACCCCTAAGCCTGAAGCCCGAAACCCCAGACACTAAGCCCAAAACACGAAGCCCTAACACCAAAGCCCTGGGCTCCCAAGTGTCCATGCTCCCTTGATCACCTTGCGCCGCTGCGCGTTCCTCGCGGAGGGCCTCTTCGAAACGCCTCCCCACTCGCAGTTTCGGATTTCGACTAAAGCTTTTAGGATGTGGGGTTGGGCTTTTTTTGTGGGGGTGAGGGTTGTGTGCGAGGCTGGCAAAGCCTCCCTGCTAGCGCAACCTACAACTTGCAGGCAAGTGTCCCTTGTGGGACAGGCGTGGCACCTGTGTTTGATGTCAGCTTTACCGGCACATATCACCCTGGCTGGGTGGGTACAGCGATACTGTCGGAACTAGGTACTTTCACAAGGGTTTAGGTCCTTTTTTGCTTGTTGTCGGGCAAAGGCTGGGTTGTCCTGAAAAGTCATAGTAGAGGCGACATTGCAAAGATGGTTCCTAACTTGAGCACACCTATCGCAACTCCCCAACAGCAAGTCCAAAAGGCCTGAAAATGAGAAGAAAAAGGAGAATCATATAGGTTCCGCGCTGGGATTCTCGGCAAACTTGGTCTAGGATATCGGGATGTTTCACATTGACCGAGCCCTCTTGGAAAAGGCCGCAGCCTCAGGCACTTGTCCTAGACTACATTGACAACACTTGTAGCAGAGGGCCCACGATCTTAAGCCAGCATGTTGTCAATGTCTCGGCAAACTGCAACCATATATCGTATTGGCCCTCATTACCTGTAGAAAGCATTGGTCAAGATCGCGGCACTCAAAAAGGGATACAAATCTGGACCACTACCCTCTGATTTGGAAGACCCCCAATACATCGCTAGCCAGATGCAATTTCCAAAAGCTGGCCAGATACAGTGACAAAAAGCAGGCCCACCCAACAGTTCTACAGCCATGCCAAAGCAAAGGCCCACAAGTTCTACCCAAGCTTGTGGTTCTGCGTACAATGACTCCACGAAAAAAGTTCGTGCATTCCAAAGCTGGCGAGGCGCAAATACCCGCAAAAAGAGCCAACACTCATACTGTAGAACCTGAAATCCTTCAGCCGACGCACGAAGCCGCTAAGCCCCAAAACCCAATGCCCCAAGCCCTCCTCAAAATCGCGAACAGCGGGCGCGCCTCCGTGCTCCACGCGAGGCGTCGCCAGCGCCCTGTTGAGAGCGCCGGGAGTCCTGGTGGCAAACATCGATGTTTTGGGCATGGGTAGAGAATCTCAACTAACGGCTTTGTGGAGAACGAAAACCTCTTCTTCCAAGAAGGTGATCTCTCGCTTTCGATGATAATTAACCCTTTGTTAGGTGACTATATGAAATGCCACAATAGAAAAATGCGCACCGTCTGTCGTTGTCATCCCGCGAGCGGGATTGCACATCTTCGGTGAGAATTTGCAAACAAGAAACAAAGTTTCCACGGACCTGTTAGAAGCTGCATTTGCGGATGAGAGGTTGCAAAAGTTGATTCGAGCCCGGTGGCATATCCCTATTCTGTTGACACCATGGCTTTGAAAGGATTATGGATAGACCGCGATGAAGGTGTCCGCGTCTACAACCTTGATTGGTAACACATGTTTGCCACCCCACTTGCAACTTTCTCGGAGACTCTCTTGGACATGATCCCCCAAAGATCCATACATGTCCCCCGAATAGTCCGTCTAAATCCCTACATGCCGAAACCCTCTCAACCCCCAAACCCTAAACCCTAAACCTTCAACCTAAGACATCCCCCTGAGAGCCTGAGGCTCCGGGGTCGCTCTTCGCTCCCGCACTGGCTCTGGGGAGAAGGAGTCCCTGGCATCAACAGCGGAAGGATATAGTCCCCCTTAAGTAAGAGTATGGCTTTGGGTACACTATAATAAGGTCGCCACATACCCCATACTCTATCTACTCAAGGGGGACCATATACAGGGGTTGGAGTTTAGGGCCTAAGGGGTTGGAGATGTAGTTTTAGGGGGTGTAGTGGAAACCGCATCAAATAAACCCGATAAAATGAATGTGGCAGCTGGATTTCAAAGGGATGAGGAAGCCAATGCCAGGATTGCGCAGGGCCATGCTCAAAACTTGCAGGCGAAAGTTCCTGAAAGTTAAACACAACCAACTCTTGAACAGGTTGCGGGGATTCATGGAGGTTCGAGATAATGCTTGATGATACGGAGCCTGCAGGAATGCTATGGAGATTTGCAGAGCAATTGTCAGAAGTATGCTGCGCTTCTGTGCGTGTGTGTACAGAATGCTGTATGAGTCCTCTTACAGCGACTCCTAGAAAAGGCGCCATGACTTTGAGAACTGCTCATGGCAGGCTGGCGAGAGTGCTGTGCATTGCTGAGTGTTTGTAATAGGCCCCTTCCATTTGGAATACGGAACCACGTGCTTCTAATCTTGAGAGTGGCAAGACACAAGTCCGATGCTTAGGTTTGGGGTTTGCAGAAGGTTCTATGGAGGGCCTTACCTAGATCTTGTATGCTTAGCTATCTTGCGTTTCAGAGAGGCTCTGCAGGATTGTTACAAGACCCCGCTGTGGTTGAAGTAAAGCGTTACCGTTAGCGGCCTTCAAGACGACCCGGAATCGCTCTGATTGGATTCTATGAGACTTCTTCTGGGGGTCCAAGCCTTCAATGGCGCTTTCGGAGGCAGCAAAACTGACTGGCCAGTTCTTGAGATTTCTACGAGCCCCTCAAAAATCCAAGCTTTATCCGGATGAAAGGTTCGGCAGCCTATGATGGTTCACATATTCGGCGGCTTCAAGTCTATAGGGCCTTGGGGTCTTGCCGGGTCTGTTGCAACTGCTGAACAAGACAGCTTCCTGGCCTGTCTCTGGCATATCTTCGCTCCTGCCAAGCCGGAATGTCTGGGAATTGTATTATTTCGCAGGGCGTCAGATACTGACGTTTTCCAATCCAGCAACTCCAAATGGGTGGCGTCTTAGTCTGCTTATCACAACTTGCGAGTTGTGGGTTTAGAGTCCATATGTTTAAGGTCTGGGTCTTGGCCCTGTCTTTGCAGCTCACGGCCCGAGGTTCACTAATGAACTGGGACCTCTGAAAAAGGAGGCGCTTTCATTGTTTTGGAATGGTTTTACTCTCATATTTCACCGTTCCTTCTCATTGCCCTTAAAGCCATAAGAAGGTCCGACGGATCTGAGTCAGATAAGAGTGCTTCAAGAGTAACAATACAAGATGGCATTCTTGAAGCTGTTGCGCCGACTTGTTCTCTTGTACTACGATTATTGAAACAGAGGCATCAGAGTCGCGTATAGCATTTTGAAACACAAAACATGACTCCCCTAGGTCATGCGCATGGGCTTCAGGAATACCGTTCCAGCTCTTGCAGCCCCGGTACAACGGCGAAACCATGAAAGGGATAAAAAAAAAGAGGATCCACGAGTCGGCCGCCCTGTAGCAAAGGCTAGCACGAATCCAGAGCATGTGTTTCAAAACTCACCCCAACGAACCTCAACGGGAACGCTGTATTCTCTTGCACTCCCTCACTTGTCACATTGATCGAAAAACAAACATAGGAGACATAGCATTTAAAGCGAGCAAGAAATTCCGTACTAATTGCTGGGCACGTTCCATGTTGCTTTCATCCACCCTTCTCCCCCACTCCCTGAGGCCTCGTAGCTATCCTCGCGTGTCCGACGTCGGACCTGTGATGCACGCGCGCCACGGCCACGCTTCGATCACGTGATTTACGCGCACGCGAACAGCCAAGGCCTGGGTACTGAGCATATCCACTTCAAATAGCGCCACGTCTAATGGCAGATCTTCAATTTCAAATACTTGCGCGGAGGATCGCGGAGGCTATGCAAGTTTTCGCGGCCAAAACAGAATGGCTTGAAATGGTTCTTCTTCAAAAGCCTTAACTTCAAGGCATGTTATGCAATCCTCAGGTGACTCTGGTGCTTCAACAAATGTGTATCTTGTCTTGGTCTTAGTTACTTGTTCAGACATGCAGGGGTGGAACCGTGCCCCGGGTACTGAGTCGGGCAGCGCATATTTAGCATCGGACCGAAAAACTGCCAATGACAAATATGTACTGGGCGTAGACGACTCATGACCCTTTTTGATACTTGGAAGATGCAGGCAACTTCTTGTAACAAACATGGCAAGAAAAAGCACCACCGTGAAGCCTGGCAGCTAAACACCCGTCAACATCAATGAAAGGACTCTCTGTCTTAGGATTGAAATCAGTACAGGGTACCGGCATGTATACCAGAATCCATTGGAATGCAACCTCAGTTGTTCTAGTTCATCACGTAAGTTGCACATCCCGAAATCCCGAAGCACACCCCACTCGCGCCCCTGCCTTCTCCCTTTCCGGGCTCCGCCGCCTGAAGGCAAGATCTGGGGCTGTGCTGGGGCTCAGCACAGCAACTCCAACCACAGCTTTCAAATTGGAAGGCCGAGTCTGCTTGTTTTTGGACACGTCATCCTTTGAGAAGGGGTCTGTCGCAGGTTCAACTATTTGGGATTGAAGCAGGCCGTCCTGATCTGCTTCTCACGGACAGGAGGCTCTTCCTTGTAGTCCTCGGGGAACCTTGGGCATTTCTCAGGAGGAGATGCTTCGAAACTGAGGCGTACCATTGGTAGTCCCTACAGGAGTATTTGAATTAGTCTCAGGTTACAAGGCGGGACTTTTTTGAGACAGCCAGCTTTACTGGCCGTTTATAACGATCATATCAGTTGCAAGGATTCTGCACTATACATCGCAATACCATGGACCTGGATGACGTTGAAACAGACCTACCCCGTCTCGGATCTTGAAAGCCGTGGTAGAGGGCAAGCTATCGGTTGTTGGTCTGATGAGTGATGCTTAGAAGCGTTTGGGGTTAGCGGGTTTTCGGGATTCAATCGAAGAGTTTATAGCTCATTTCAAACTCACACCCCTTGGACGTGCGGGCAGGCAAAGCCACCGAGTTCGAGACGTGGCATGTTACGATGTCAGCGAGTGCCCAAATCTATCTCAGGCCCAGGGAGCCCCAAAAAATACGGCTCGTACCTCTAATCTTGGCAAGCTACGCATGGAAAAGTTCACTGCATTCTAGCATAAACCTATCACAGTACGTAATTGTAAGGAGATGTCAAGCCGCAAGCCCTACACCCAAACTATTCAGTCTAAAGCTTTAAACCTAAATCATGAAGGCGCAGACCCCAAGCGCAGACCAACAAGTTTTTCCACTTGCAAAAGTCTGAGGTCCTTTCTTTTGCTTTTGCTCCAAAAAGCGTGCCACCTCCTCCTGGCTCTTGCGCAAAGCCTGCCAAGCAAGGGGATGTGGTTAGACATCTACAATGTCCAGTCTCGGTTTGGGGCAAATCTAGCAGCATCATGTACATAACCACTTGACAGGAAGCATGTATTTCCCTGAGCAGAATTTCAAAAAAGGGCCGTTGATTGCTTACTGGCGCTGGGGGGTTGTCAAACTTAGCATGTGGAAGCTAATGTAAAGCAATGTCCAGTTCGCGGAAGATTCCCTCAAACAAAGGTTTAAACCACTGACGACGCCTTTTCCCGCTCCTCTTCTTCCCGCTTGCGCTTCCTGGGCTGAACAAACTATGACGGTGCCTGGAGTTGTCAAAGCTGCATCGGTCCTCTTGGATTATATGAGGCCCGTGTATCGTAGCGTCACTAGTAGCAAGAACTACTCCACCGTTCCACCTTCTCCTGCTCGTCCTCTGCATTTGCCGGCCAGGGCTCAGTATTTCCTCCTTCTTCTCTTTCTCGGCCTTCCGGTCCCGGACGGAGGTGACCTCGGAATGCTAAATGTGGATCCAGGCGTACCCTCCCTGAACGCCGGCCCGTTGGACCCCTTTCACCACATTGCCCTTGTGCCCTTCAAGCAAAAGAAAATGTCTTTCCATCATCCATTCAAGAAATAACCCACCGGCCCCACATTGGCCCCCACAACCTATAAACATTCCATGGAGGTAGGAACCCCAACTCTCGTGAATGGGAGTGGGGGAGTAAATCCTGGCAATGTTCCACAAGTCGCCCTAAAAGTATCTTCAGGGACTCCCCCAATTGAAGAGCTGAGCCAGGGAGGCTGAAGTCAAAAGGTACAGCTTGCAAGGATCTACTCCTTGATGCTGTAGATGCTTCAACAACAAGCAGATTTCCCCTTATTACCCTTGCATAGTTGCCCCGAAACTCTATTCTGATCGTCTAGGCCCCTGCAAAATCGCAGGGACAAACCGAAAGTAAGCCCAGCAGGAGCCCATACTGGGAGATTGTACTCAAAACATCTGGTTCCAGTCTAAAAGCAGGCTTCTGAACCCGCAGGGCTCTATTGCAGAGACCAGCATGTTTGGAGGCAGTTCGTATCGGGTGCCTTTGTGGGACGCCCTACACTTGACAAGGCCCAGCAAGTGAAGGCATGAAGAGCACCTCCATTTGAGGCATCCACTTGAAAAGAGCTCCAGCTCTATGGGCGCAGACCCTGTTGACAGTTTGCCAGCACCGAGTTTATCCTAAACCTACCTGTTGCCGCAGCGCTGCTTCACAGCACAGCCAGGAAAATGGCAGCCATAGACTAAGCACTCAAGCCTTCAGCAGGCTTCTGACGTCAGTCTCCCTGTCCACCCGGTGCGAACAGCGTTTCTGGAAAGCTTGAATATTCAGCAGACTGGAGGATTAAAGGAATAACCTGACGCAGAGTTCAGGGCTCCTGTAGTGCTCAGAGTAAAGATTTCCCCTGCGCACCAGAGAAGGAATCATTATTTTCGGACGCGCTCAGCTCAGTTGTTCGAGCAGAGGTCAAAGGCTTTCAGCTGGTGCGGAGGCACCTTCAATCTGCGGAAGCTAGAAAGTAAGTATTCCACACAGGTTCATGGTAGACACGAGTAGGTGGGGTTAAAAGTATCCTAACTTCAGTCACAAGTATAATTCTCCAACCTCTAGGCGACTTGGAGTTGCCCTTTACACTCTAGGTATAACGATCCCGGAATTGGGCTTTAGGATGAAGTTTCAGAATCTAGGGCTTGGGATGGAGGTTGGACTCTGGAGTTCAGGCCTAGGCTTTTGGTTATGCATGGGTGCTCGTGTGCTTATTGTACGCC
This sequence comes from Symbiodinium pilosum, assembly GCA_905231905.1. Lineage (NCBI taxonomy): Eukaryota > Dinophyceae > Suessiales > Symbiodiniaceae > Symbiodinium > Symbiodinium pilosum. The sequence goes on along the minus strand of CAJNIZ010020557.1, from coordinate 49,399 downwards.
CTCCCAAGCGAGAGGGCAACCAGAAAAGAAATCCATTCGTGGTTTTGTTAAAGACGCGCGTTTCAGGGCTCATTCTTGTTCTTTGTGCGATGCAAGACGTTAGGCCTCCGGCATGCAAAAGTATTATATTTCAAAGAACATAAGTCAGCATCGAAATGTCATCTCCGCTACGGTTGACAAAAAGAAGGTCTTGTCTTGGCCTCCTTACGCCTTTACGAAGCTACTTGACCATTGATATTTCTGAAAACAAGGGCCGCCCATGTTCGCACGACAATGTAAACAAGTTCAAAAAGTATGTGAGCAAAGATGGACCACAAATTTGAGATGCTCGAGGCAGGGTCTACAAGGCCTTCGTTTCTGAAGATGCTCTGAACTGAAAAAGAACCGAGTCAGTGATTGCAGGGATGCACTAATAATGTCCAGCTTCCAGTTGCACTATGACACACTTCCTCACCCTCTCACAGTACGGCACCACACGGTTGACAGAGCCCTGCGCAAGTTAGCTCTGGACGCGCAACCCTGTCCAAGCGGAAACTCACCAGCGCCTTTGTCAGGCACTTCCGCGAAGCCTGGAGTCGCACAGCTTACATGCTGATTTCCGAGAGGCATGGTCCCTACAGCAATCAAGGCACCAGGCAAGGAGAATAATGTCATAAAGGAGACGATTGCCAAAATTGATACCCTACGCGCCACCTACCAAAGGGGTACCTCACATGTCATTCGATGCCTCCTGTGGATTTCTTTTTTGCGCGTTGCGTCCAATACTGCGATTTGCACGTGCGACTTGGACGTCTTCATACAGTTGGGGTTCATCGCTTCTTGGATGAGGCCTTCCATTGAGACACATTAGACGTTCCATCGTACCTGAAGGTCTGCACCGCTTGGAGGTACTTGTTGTGGATCCTTCGATGTCAAGACAAACAAGATCTTCTGGCAAAGCTATACCGGAGTAGCTTTATGTTTGTGAAAGATGCCCAAGACGAGGTCACACGTATGATGGTTCTACCTAGAACCCAACTTTTGACCTATGACCTACCCAACGTAGAGGTTCACATAGCCCCTCCCGGCCTTGTAGTTTTCCATACCACAGAGAGCCTCCCAAATGTCCAGCTTGGGAGCTTAGGTTGTAATTGTTCAAGCCTTTTGGGGATTGCAGGGCTGAAGGTTGAAGGTTGGGGATTCGAGTTCAGGGTTGAAGGTTGAAGGTAGTAGTCTCCTGTATCCGTGGTCGTTGCATACGAGGAAGAGCACTGGCAACAAGACACTGTAAGAATGCAGCTTGTACTACCCAGTCCTATGGGTTTACCGTTGACTCTTGCGTGTCTTTAGCGTTTTTCGGGAAGTCGTTGAGAACAAAGGTGGGGACCACACGATTACATCCGACCATATCTGGCTTGCCGTTCTCAGCATTGAGGGAGACGCGGGAGCCACCTGCTTGTAGGATTGTAGGGCCTGACATGATTGTATTTCGTGTGGTGGGCGCGGCGGTATGCTCAGCTCTGCTTTGTTTGCCGCACTCGACGCTGCTTGACAGTGGAGACCAAGTGAAGTCGCAGAAAAGGTTCGTGGTGCGGCGCAAGTGGTATGCATTGCAGAAGTACGCTTCGCCGTGAGATCTGTCGGAGATTGGTAGGCTGAGTGTTGGTGCACATATTTCACTACCAATCTACGTGCTCTTTGAAAACTTTCGCCGAGCATTAGATAACTCATATCAGCACAGATAGACGCTCAAGGGTAGGGACCTCAAGGGCCCTCACGTGAGACCATTGAAATGTAATAGTTACCATAGCGCTGTTAGCCTACATGCTACTATGATTGGATATAATTCAGGACCGTAGCGGACGGCTTTCCAGAGTCGCGTAAGCTTGCTTTTTAAAACTATGGATGGTTTATTGTAAGGGAAACAATGAGTCATCTACCGATATACCAGCCCTGCTTCCCAGGTCACAGCAAGGCATTGCTGTGCGTAGCTTCTCAGAATCCTGGACCCCAAACAAAGCATGTTTCCCCTGGCACAGGAATTCCTGCGCAAAGACTGGAAACAAACATCATCCATGCTGCTAAACCCCCCCTTACAATCGAGAAGCCACATACCTCGTGCATACGGCAAAGAAGAAGCAGAACAGGGTGCTTGCACCGCTTGTCTCTTGCCTATACAAAATACGACCAAAAAAACTCAATAATTATCCGAGCAAGTATACTAAACCTGACAAGCCTGAGCCCGTTGAACAAACCTCGACTCAATGATGATCTCAGACAAAGTTCCCGTTGAATCCGACGAGGTCCCCTGCTACACCTGCTCATCCCTACATGTTCACATAATTGTGTGGGCCTTAAACCCTGAACCCTCACCACGCGAAAGATTGGTCTTGCCTCAAGGATGATCCCATGAGGTACCTCCACGTAGCAACCCTGCTCGCAGAAGTCGTTGTCCTCCGGGCACTACAGCGACATCTTACCTAGGGTATGGGCGGGCTCTATTTGTAACCCATGTAGACAATTCCTGACTTTTTGGCTGCCAACTCACCAGTCTACAATCCTACTTCTGATTCGGTTGTTGAATTGTAACGTTCTGTTGTCATCCCAGAAACCTTGTCGACGCGAATCCCCAGATAAGCCTCACCCATTCCCGGGATCCCCACAGATGCCCCCAGCCTTGAGAAACCCCCAAACTACAGGTGGCTTAAACTCTGGCAGACAGATTCGATGGGGAACATCTAGGGAACACAGCGGGCTGTCATTGTGTGTACTGGAAACATGACACGAACACGGATCCGTGCCTTCTTTCTCTACTCACAAGAGGCCAGCAAGCTTGCGTCGCCCATGGGATTGAGTAATTTTGGGGGCCCTGCAGAAGCACAAGACCCACAAAGCTAACTCCCAAGCGGCCCCTCCTCCACATACTGCTGCTATGAATACTGGCCATCATGCTAATGCTAGCACTGGAGGCTCTAGTATTTATTGCCCGACTCCCATACCATGAGTCCTCAACCCGAAACTCTGAACCCGAAATCCTGAATGCTGAACCCTATAAGCTCTTGCCGGGGCCTTGCTGGGCCCGAAAGGGCATTTGTCTGGCCACTGCGCAAAGCCAGGGCCACAGCACCAGGATCCTCAGTTTTTCTTTGAGGTTTATTTTTGGAGTTTCGGCTTGAGGGATTAAGGGTTTAGTCTTAGGTATTCCGACTTAGGGCTGGGGAGCAAGGTTTTAGAGTTGGCTGGACTTGGATTACCGAAGCTTACTATCTAGGGTTTAAGGCTGAAGTCAAGGAGATTATGTCTATCTAGGCGGCCTAAACGGCTTGGTCGCAGGTTTCATAGCGTAAGGCTCTTGGAAAAGGGTCTGCTTGCCAAAGGTATTTTACACAACAATGCTGTCCCCTTATACGCCCAGGGAATGTTAGGATGCTCCTTGTAGGGCCTGCAATTTCCAAAACTCCCCACATTTGAAGCCAAATCCTAAACTGTGCAACCAAGAGGCGACAAACAAAGGGAACACCATCCCGCTGCCACTTCTCCACTAGCCTTACACGGGAGAACAGCATGAGCTGCAGTGAAAACTCAGCCTAGACGCCCACCCAAGCGGACCTGAATGGACCCAAGGCGGGTGCCCCCTGATGGCCCAGCTTGAAAAAAGCTGGATCCGCATGTGTGCGGGAAGCTTGCCCGACATGTTCTGGTGAGAACTGCAACTGTACAGCAGACGGGGATAGCAGTAATGCTACACGTACCGTAATGATGCTGATGTGGCGATGAGACTGGCGCAACAATGCTCCTCAGATGAAGTGTGCCAAGGTGCGGATCCAAGGTGTCAAAGACAAGTCCAAGGTGGCTGTCCATGAACCTGCGGTTTGGGGTCAACAGGGTCCAGTTTCGGTTTGAGTGTGAGGGTTCCTGCCAAGTAGAGGTCTCGAATGTACTCCCGAAGAAAACGCAGGACACAAGCCTGGGAAACTTTGGACTGAAGACCTCTGACTATGTGCAGGGCTCCGTGGATTGATATGGTGATGCCAGGCAACCGGGCAGCCTTGAGGTGCCTGGTGGCACTGATGCTAACGTGGGCCTGCGGGCCAATTCAGATGAGTGGCTGGTCGAAGCGCCCTGTCTTGCTGATGTTGCCCCTCCACCTTTTTCCAAATCAGCTTGGAGCTTGCTCACTATCATGAGCTGATGAGCGGGATTCTGTCCGAGACTTCGGGTAGACTGCGGCACACTCTGAATCTTTGCTGCTGAGTTTAGCATGTGGCTCGCCAAAGATCAAGAAAGTTACATATTGATCCACCAATGGTCATGGCTGTCACCCCCTCCCGCTCATGGATCTGGCCAACTGTACTGCAACAGCTCAGCTTCATCAACTCTTTACAGACAAGGCCTTTGTAGAAGCATAGCTGGATTTTTCGGGAAAGATGCATACAGCCACACACACCTTGAATAGTTCTGTAGATCCGAGCAGAACTTTAGTTCAGCGGTTAATGGACCACCCAAGACCGTAGGAACCTAAAGCATCTGAATCTTTGTTCTGGTAATACAGCAGCCAATCTGCCAAGAGTGACCAAAGGACCAGGTTCTGCAAGGCGCCCCGGATGCCAACAGGGGAAGCAGAGGACCTGCGCTAAACTCTGAATTATGCCCCGGTACTTCTCCACCATCAGGCCTAGCTCCGTCTCGTTCATGGGGCCCTGCAGCCAGATAAAAATGCTGATCACTCTGAATTTGAGGTTCTGGGTGGTGAAGGGATTGAGGGTCTAGCCCCACCTAGCCTTGAGGGTGTTGGCTTCCGGGAAATTGATTGGGACTTCGCTTGGGTCTGTTCCCTTCAACGAGGGCTTGTGATGACTATCCGAGTTGGAGCCCCCTCCATTGCCCTTTCCAACTCTAAACCCGAAACGCCCGTGACGGCTTGGGGACTGTTGGAAATTCAGCGCTTTCATGGCGATTTGGGGTTGGAGAATGGGTGAAAAGGTGAGGATGCACAACTCGGGTTGCAGAGTTTAGCTGCCAAGGCTTCCTTAAGGTGCACGGTCCACAGGAGTTTAGGTGAACTTTGGTGTACTTTGGTGCCCAGGTCTTCTGGCGAAGCTTGGCTCACATGTTCCGGGCTCGCCTTGGCCGGGAGCTTGTGCGGATTCTTCACGAAGTGAATCCTCGGCGCTTCTGTATCCAGCGGGACTGCAGGTATCTAATTCATTTTTTGAGGTTTCGGCCTAGTGCTCAGGCAAAGGATCTAGGGCGGTTGAGGTACACTCAGGCGTCTGAAACATGGAGACCTGTCTGACGCTGTGGGAATTACGCCAACGGTTCTTAATTGCCCAACCTTTCGCAAACTTGACAGTCTGGGACTCTGACGCATGCAGCATGAATTCACGAAAGAGTGTGAGGAGCTTAGATGCGTCTCTCTTCAGCACACTAGAAACTAATCAACAAACTCCATGAAGCCTGAACAATTTACACATCCTCAGGGCTGATCTCTACTGTCAATGCCAAACCAGAACTGTAAAAGGATCGGCATAGCAAAAAGCACAGGTTTGAAACCTCTCGATGCTAGTGCTGCAGAATGCGCATCGGGCTTTGCACATACCGCCTCTGATGGACAGTTCCCAGTGGAAGATGATGCAGAGACTCCCAGAGATAACCTTCCTAGTCACGGAGAGGCCATACCAATCATAATCCAGCAGAATGCGCAAAAACAGAAAAAGAGAGGTCACTGGTCAGTTCTGGTGGGGAAGTAGCAGCTCTCCTGAAGGAACCCTACTGCCTTTTCAGGAAATCAACACGGGTGCCTGTCTTTTCATTGGCTTCTTCAAGTCTTTGGCAGGGCACCCAAAGGCCCCCCTTCTACCACACAACTCTCAGCACCAGTCAAGGTCCAATTTGCGGATACCTTTGACAGGCATCCTACCGCTTTAGAGTATGAGTAGGGGACCCCTCTTCTGAGGAATACCCATGTGGGACCACCACGATTTTGAGCCAAGGAGCGAGAATCCCAATGGCTGCTCCTTGTGGCGTTCGAAGTTGAAATAAGGCCGGAAAGTATGCTCTTGGGATTTTGTGAGGACTATACCAAGGTTCATTACGGCTTAGAGGATGAGAGCATGACCATCCCAATGAGAGACCTACACAGACTGACTGAAGGGTACTGTCCAACTGTCGATGGACGGGATCCACGGCTCAGCTCAGGTACACTCTGTCAAAAGTTGTTTAGCCATTTCAGTCTGGAGTGGGCTCCACTAGAGTGTTGCTTCAGAAGCTTGTGAGTGCTGAATGCAACTCCCTGCCTGAATCCTAGCTCCTAGCTCTGGATGCTAGTGTAGATTCTCGGATACTTTAGCTGTAGTCCTATAGATGACTTTCACAGGACCCAACAAAACCTAGCCTTTCCGTATCCGGTGGGGTGGTCATTGTTTAGGACTCTTCGAAAGCACAACATCAACCAGCTTCTGCGCAGCCCATAAATTCCAAGACCGCTTGGAAAGCACAAGGAATCGAGGCAGCAACCGCTCAACTCCTTGACACACTTGAGTGTTAAAACTACAACTGACATGGAAGACATGATCCAGCACTCAAACAAGCCTGAGCTGGTGGCAAGAAGTATCCGTGGCAAAATGGGAGGCAGGAATACTCATGTGACTCATGTTTCGAGCCCTTCAAGAACTGCTAGGGATCTACAAGGATGCCACAGGATTGCAAGAGTCTCTTGAATTCCCAGGATGAGGTCTCCGTTACCCCGAAATACTAGCTTGAGAACCTCACAACTGGACTCAACAACCCTCGACTGTGCCCATCGTGGCTCCGAAGTGGAGGGGAAGTACGCGTTCCAGGTAATTGGCTCCTGAAGTCACAGGATTCCGGGTGGATATCTGCTTGATTGGACAATTGCAGGGTTTCGGAGAAAATCATGTCATCCTGATATGAGGAAGAAAGTCAGACATTTTGCAAAGTGCTGAGGCATGTAAAATGGGGTCGCAACTACTTTCAAGAGCTCTGGATGTACCGATGTACCCTTATGGTTGTGTTGAAGCTAAGTCCCTCTCAGCAGAACTTTCGAAAAAAATAGGAGCCCGGCTTAAAGAATGAAGGATTTCCAGCATTTCTTCGTCCTGGCTACCTACGTCCGGCTTGGCATCGTTTGCTGCAAAGTAGGAGTTTCCCAAAATAGAACATTTGCAATCCCAAAGGGGGTCCCGTAATCCCCTATTCGTCCTTGATTGTCCCCTGCATTACCGTTGACAACCCCTCATGATCATCTACACTCCCTTGCAATCTCAGTACATGCCCAAATGCCGTTGTTTGGAAATCCACCCTTTTCAAGGCCTTCCCGCACAAGGCGGATCGTTTAGGAGTGTTGCAATAGCGCTGGTATCCGCATCTCCTTGAGAGCTCGCGATGCAATGGCCAAAGGACTAGTTATGAGTCACGACAGAAGCTGGCCGACGTGCATATTTTGCGCATCACGAGCGCAATCGGAATTATGATCACAAGGGGATTACATAACATGGCCTCCTTGCAACCCTAAGCCGCTTTCCAGCTCCTGTTCAGGATCTGTATCGTTGCAGTGAGTGTGCTGGTAGCCATGTCCCGGCTCGTGGTTGCACCAGCCACCGAAATAGCCTGGGGTTGATGAAGCTTGGGGGTTGATGGTTTACGGTTTAGATCTTTGGGATTCAAGGTGGAAGGCGTAAGGTTGAAGCCTTTTAGGGTTTCGGATAGTTTTAGACCCTCCGTGAGGCATGGAGAGCTGCGGGCCTATTCGGTGGCAATGCTGAGAAACCAAGCAATTGCACACCCCCAAAAATAGATACACGGGAATTAGGGGTATTAACAACACGCTTGTTCTGCATATTGTGTCGTGGATGATGCGCTTCATCTGCGCGAATTGGGTATCGCGTGTCTGCCTTCGGCTTCGTGGACTTCTGTCAAGCTTGGGGTTCCAAGTTAGCAAAACGCTTTGCAGGCTCTGGTGTGCTGATCCTTCTGTGGGAGCAGGATAGATGCGTTTTTCAAAATCGTTCCAGTCACTCACTCCCAGCATGGTCTTTACCTTACTTACAGGAAGGGAGATAAACAAATCTGTAGCCCTAACTTTCGATACACATACTTGTACATGTACTTGGTGCATTTGAGGTTGCCAATCCGCAAGACCAAGCTGCACAGGCATGGGAACAGACACTTGATCTCTGTTCAAGGGTGCTTGAGCAGTCCATGGGTTCGTCAAGCATCCGCATACCAGTCGCACTACATGAGATGGCATAGTTTAACCTCTGTCCAATCCTAGCCTGATTTAAACAGCCAAGAATTGAAGTACACCAAAGCTCACAGGAGGCCGCCTTCGCAACTGTGCGTTTTCCCGTTCTCTCATTTGCTGATTGGTCAGCATGTCGTATGCTTTGGCTCATGCTATCCAGAATCCGGACTGAACACCCAAAATGAAGGCTCTGCGACGTCAATTTCAAACATGCAAAGATGAGATGCTCACCTGGTAGCCTACACTTAAGTGCAACTACGCGTGTACTGGGTTCAGAAACCCTGGCACTGGGCAATGAGCGACCAAGGAGCTGGCAACGAAGTACGCAGCTGCCTCCAGGCAGACGCAGAAGCTATTCCGACTGACATTACAAGCCATGATGCGCACGCGCGAATTAATTATCGCCACTCACCTCTGACAAGCACTTCTAAGCCTCAGCCAGCTGCAAGACAGCTTCAAAGAGCCGTAGGATTTGGGGAAAAAAGGTGTCGGGTGCTGCTGAATGGAAAGCATCAATTGCGCGCTGGCGTTCATCATTAGATTAGATTGTTTGCGCCAACCAACTTTGATACCGGGACGGACTGGGAAGCTACACAGCTATGTGAGAGGCTGCCCCGGATCTGACTCACTGCACTACGCATTTTCTTCCAAGCCTGATCTGCAATCCCTGGATAGGTTTTGCTAATGCTGCGCCCAAAACAAAGGATCCCATGCTATCATGTACCTGACATTGTGGGCTGGAGATACCTCCCTGAGGTGGGCTCCAATTACTTGCAACCATAACAAGGGCTTCGTCTGTGATGTTTAGAACCTTTCCTACATAAGGTTATATAGGGTGCAGGGTCACTTGCATTATGTCCGATTCGGGATTTCCGGGCCAGGATCTGTCATGGAGCCACGCTCCGCTGCGAACTGAGCAAGGCTTCTGCAAACTTCAGGGTGCTAGGGCTTCTGGGCCTAGTGGGTTCAGGGTTTGCTCCCTGGTGCTTAGGAGGGAATGGGGGAATGGATTATAGGGACTATTATTGGGGATTATATAGGGGCTACTATAGGGATCCATTCCCCAATTCCCTACTAAGCACCAGGGAGTTTGAGGGGCACCGAGAATAGCAATCTTAGCCCAGGTATGGCAAAGAATCGAACCTGAAATGGCATAGAAACACTTTCGCCTTGGGGTCTCCAGTGGCGTAGGTGTGCTTGTGGACGTACCTGGGCTCTTGCCGAGGCTCTGTCAAACATGACGATTTCTTTTTGGAACGGGAAGTAAAGTTGCAGAAAAGATGAGAAAAGCTATTCTAACATATGTCAAAGGCACTTGAAGTGCGAGGTCGGCACCGCGGAGGCTGCAACAGTATCTGAAGGCAGCCTCGCAAACCAAAGATTTGGCTAAATCCCGCTCTGAGGGGAGAAAATCTTTATGGTGGGTTCTAGTATGCACCGACTTCCAAGGATCCTATCGGTCCTGTCGGCTGATGGAGAGCCAAACGTCTTTTAGGGCATGGTTGGCCTTTGGGAGAGAGGATTTACGGATTGTGATTCCGGAGCCGCTGTCCCGCTGCCTCTATACCCTCACCCTGAACCACCCTACCCCCCCAACAAAAGTGAACAGCGGCTGCCATAACAACCATTCCCTGGAGTCCGTACCTAGTTGCGGTTTAACAGACCCCTACCCCTTTTCCCTATGTATTGAATCCCCCGGCCCTAGAGGAAGTGAAATATCTCCTCCGGACCCCGTCTCCTTGACTCCTAGCCTTCTTCACCTCTGAGCAGACACAGAAGACCACATCATCTTCAGAACTAAACCCTAAGCCTAACTCAATGCCCTCCCCAGCCCCCTTCTCTCCTCCCCACCCAGAGACCTGGACGTAGGCAGCGCGCCCCTACTGCGCGAATTGAGCTCTGACTGGATAGCATCCAGCGCCTCCTTGGGAAAGAGTTTCAGGGTTTGGGGTATGAGCGGTATGAGGTTTGAGAGTTGGGTTGACGGTATACAAGCTGGTTGACGGCTTCGGGCATGGGACTGAAAATTGCTGGTTAAGGGTCGGGGGATTGTGGCTGATGCTTTCGGGTTCATAATTTGGTGTTTAGGGCGCCGCGCTTCTAGAGCTGGCTCTCCTTGGGAGTTTGTGAACAAATGGCTCCTTTGAGTAGTGATAATAATAAGAACACTGGCCTTGATGGAGGATATCTTGCATCACTGGATCCCCAGCATACCAGAATTCACGGGCAGAGAGCAGATAGGGTGGATAAGATTTCCACCGTCCACAAGAAAACTAAAGGAAGTGGTAGTAGTCGTCCTCGTCACAGCCGTAGCCGCGCAGCAGCAGCAGCAGCAGCAGCAGCAGCAGCACAAGTAGCATGAGAAGGAGTAGCAGCAGCAGCCGTAGTACTAGTCGTCGTCATCATCATCCTCGTCATCGCCGTCATCGTCGTCATAGTAATCGTATTGCTAGGGGTGGGGTAGAGGTGGGGTAGGGGTAGGGGTGGGGGTAGAGGGTCAGGGTAGGGGCAGGGGCAGTGGCAGTCGCATTCGCAGCAGCAGTAACAGTAGGGGCCGTAGTTGCAGCAGCACTCATATTGGTGGTAGTAACGGTAACATGCAAACTCGTACACGCACTGCCAACAGTACTAGTTTATAAGCACGAGTATACTAGTGTACTTGGACTAGCAGTAGCAGCAGCAGCAGCAGCAGCCGTAGCAACATTTGTAATGGTAGCGGAGGGGTAGCGGTAGCGGTTTTGCAGCAGCGGCGGCAGCAGCAGCAGCAGTACTAATACCAGAACTAATACTACTGCGAATAACAACAGCAGCAAGAGGAGGAGTGCTAGTGGTGGTGGCGCAGCAGTACTAGTAGTACCAATTTTTGAACTCGAACAAGGATGAGGCCCAAGATTACTGTGCAGCCCAGGCTTCAGAAAGCTCCTCTTCGGCCCAAAGGCCGAAATCGGCCAAGCGGAGGCGACTCCAGGGCCTGAGCTTATCTTTTTTCGAGGCTTAGTGGCAAGGTTTGTGGTTTTGGTTGAGGTCACAATTTAGACTTCAGGGAAACATGCAGAATCATTTAGGAAGTCCCGTGACTCATATGTTCCCTTTGGATGTCTCATTTCTCAAGATCTAACTCAAACTGCCGAGGAAACCCTCAGAGCTACTGTTTAGGGTCAAAGCTTCAGGGGTCATCTAGAAAGTTCAACCAGCAATGCGCAGCGTAAAAGGTCGAACTTCCCAGGATTTAAGGGATAAGGCCTCTGCGAGTAGCTACCAGGCTTGGTTGGTCAAAATTTAAGCTTTTGTTTGAAATTACCCTTCCATAAGTACCTCCTAACATATGGTCTGCATCCCCAGAATTATGAGGCTGCCTGCCTCCAGTTTGAGAAGTCAGCCAGTCTCCGCGCTGCTGGAGCACCAGAGTCAAAACCGTGCTGTGCCACCAGGGCCTCATTACCACTAGAAACATCCCCAGGTGTCAGTAAGTGAAAGGGACCGCAGAATATGAGTTGAACAGCTGAACATCTTCCTACACAGGTAGAGAAGAGGACTTAAGATCCCGCGCTCGGGATGTAGCGTTTGGGGCTGTAGCCTCGTGGTCTTGGGCTTAGTTTGAGGGGGTTTGGGCGGTCCCTAGCATAGTGACTTTTGTTGCACAAAGTCATTAAGGCAGACCTGAGCTTGCATGGCTCAGAGCTGCTTAATGAGGAAAGACAGGATTAATAAAAAGTTATTGCATGCGTGTTGGCCATCTAACCATGTGCGCAACCCCAAGCACTAAATCCAAGAAGAAGCTAACTGCTCCTTCTTGGGGCCTGCGTTTCCAATCTTTACGCAAAGGCCCTATCGCAGAAAAAAAGTCTGTTCTTTGTGGTGAAGGGACGGTCACAGTAAACAACTTGTAGCATGAAAGGATTTTCTGGAAATGAGAGGGGAGATGGATGTTGATGCAAGGTTTCAGGCTGGGATCGGTGCTCCGAACATTTTGACTCTAGTCCTTCTTTTAGAGACTCCCATCTTTTGTGTGATGCTGCCAGGGGCCCCGCCAATATTTTTGCAAACCTGTCTCAAGTGGCAGGGTGCGGTATCATGAGGAGTATCACACAGCGTTGCCAAAAGGACCATGACTTTGAGCGCTACCCATAATCATTCTGGCATCACCCTGGAAACGCCTCTATGGATCCCCAAAACCTGTTAAAGGAAACTCACATTCAAAGACAAGGGCGAGGAACAAAAAGAGCACCGAAGGCGAATGCCAGCAGGGCTGTTGCAAGGCTTTTCAGAGCCATGGCTGACAGACAGCTGGAACACGCCAGACGGGGAAAGAGTTTGGCTAGGGCTAGGGATCTCCCACTTAACGTTCCATTTTGAGGCTAGGTTGGTTCGGTAGTATCAACGAGGCATCATTTGCTCAATGATCTGGGGCAAGCCTGATGAGCTACGCTCAAAGCACCTAAGCCACCTACGAATACACTGTGGCTGTAGAACTTCCCATCTCGCGGAAGGTTAGATGGCTCGTGTGAGCGTGCATGCATGCATGCTTCTTACAAGAAGCTTTTGAGCAAGGTCCATGCCATGCGGACCGGTGCGGAAGCAGAGCGTTGAGGTATTAATTGAACCGCTTCCACGCGGCTTGTCTTATCGAACTTCATGAGGTGCCACAGGTCTGGGAGCCTTCCGCGTGATCTCGTTGTGCTAGATATGCCCTCCCTTCTATTGAATCCACCTAGGAACGGAAAGCTGCTTCATCTACACTATACACAGGTTTTCAGATGAAGCGGGATAGCTAGCTTCAAGCGGCAGAGGAGCGCAGCAGATTCCTCGTTGCGGCTGTCTTGGCGGAACTATTGGTGGCCCGTTCCTGTGCGACACGCTTCTATCATCTTCACGTCTTCCAGTTCGAAACCTTGCAAATCAAATCAAGGCGAAATACATGTATCACGAACCTAGATGGAGAAAGGCTACAGCAGTACCACTTGCCAAGCGTGTGAAAGCGTGTTCGACCGATCTGAAGTCCATCTGCTGCCATTGACTCCAACCCCAGAAACTTCATGAAGCCTAGTGCTTGTTGTTTTGACACATGCTCAAGAAACTTGAGCTCATTCCCAAGTATGCGAAGGCCCCAAAGGCTTACAAAGAACCTTCTGAGCCCCGCCCCCAAAACCCCCCAACCGTCAACCCCAACAAACTCGTAAGCCCTAAAACCTAACAAGAGCACCTCGAGAAAAAGGTGGTGGATAAGGAGTTCAAACACACATAGCGCCTGCATGCGAGACAGGAATACCGGCTTTCAAGTACATCTGAGTGAAGTATGTCATGAGCAGAATCATACTACGGCCTTCAGGGAGTAGAAGTGGTATTCAACTCAACTGCTTTTCGAAACCCATATCTTCCCTGACATTTTGGCTCCGGACCATCCCCGGCCATTTCTTGTTGCCCTTGTACGACATGGCTCACGGAGTGTTGCTTTGACCCGTTAGCCCTTCAAATCCGGAAGCCCGGACTGTCAGTTATGCTTTAACCTTTAGCAAGACATGTGCTGCCCGCAACACAGGCCTGCGAATCTGCAATCTGAACCATGTTTCTGCGTTTGTTGCAGGAAGCGCTGGAAAGAAATGCATCTACCATGCAGGCAAACACAGAAAGTCTGCCAACCGAAGGCAGGTGGCTACGGAAGGCGCGGCGAACAAAGAGATGTCTGGCATCAGGTCTCTTGCGGCCCAACACGCAACAAAATGAGCTTAGGCTAAAAGATGGACCTAATTTATGTAAACCCCCCAAGGTCTTAAGCCGTCAAGCCCCTTGTCATTCAGAGCCCGGATGTGTCGGCACCATCAACCCCAAATCCAGCGCCCTAAAACCTTTGACCTGGAACCCAAAACCTTATACCTAAACCCTGAACCCTCGAAAGTCAATAGCAAGCAAACGCCTCACTGCTGGCAACTTGGCTGCACGGTTTGGCGCAGTGATTGGCAGCGCCTTTGTTGATTGTCAGGGCTTCTGATATGTGAGAGGTTGTCAAGAAGAGGGTCCCTCTACAGACTCCAAAGAAGGACCGACAATTCCACAGACTCAGACGCGTTCAGTCTCAATATAGACACCATGCATAGTTCTAGGCTCGGACCAAATTCCCAGAAGCAGTCCCCCGAAATTATTCCTCGAGGGAATCTAGTAAACCCCTGCTAGTTCTGGCCCTGGAGCTGAGACGTACGGGAAGAGGGGTCCAAGGCCCCGCTTGCTTTCAGAAGGCTACGGATCTCAAAAATTGTCGTTTCTGACCTATAGTTGAAGAAAAGAGTGCTGAACTACACAGCTTGTCCCGTATCATGCATGCCGGTGAAGTTGGTCAGCTATGTTAGGAATCGGAGAGAGCTGGAGTTCAGCCACTGCAAGCAGTATGAGTATGAGGAAATGTCTTGCATTCAGGGTTTTGCGCTCTTGAAGACTGACCTATATTAGTCACCATTGTCTGCTCCATGGTTGAACCAATCCAACCTAATTACATCCGGCTGATCGCCTGGACCGACAAAGAACACGTGTAGTACTAAATGGGGAGTTTGGCAGATTCCTAAATCGTATCGATGTTGTGATGGGGCCACAACCTGCCAGAAATAGTATTCCGTCTCTGACATGTACTTACCATCCCTGGCATTGTTCTCTTTGACGAGATATAACTTACAACATGATCCTGTGATGCTAAGCTACGGTGCGCGGGTGCTCATGCGCAGAGCGTTTTTGTTGACCTCTTTTATGATGTGGACTTTCAGTCTATGGTCTATGGTTGCACACTTAGACACTAGAAGTATATTTGTCCTTAGCACATATTTCGATTGTCAAAAGCCACTAAGATTCAACACGATCAACATCAAACTGCAAGTGCAGTGGACGCACGCGATGACAGCTTGATAAAGTATTTAGATTGCTACGTACCGGCCATTCAGTTCCTAGACTTGTGACCTCAGAACGGTGGGCTTTTCTAGAGCTTTGTCCAAAACGGAATAGCACATGGTCGTTGTGCGGCAATTAATGGCGAAAACGCCAAGCTTGCGGAATTTCAGCGTCTCTGAGGAAGGTAGACCTGACTGTTACTTGTGAACGACCATGCGTCCATGTCCATAAACCCCTATGTCATCCCAATGCTATGGGATGCCCGACATTTTCTGCAGGAGTGGGGTGGGAAAGGGCTTGGAATGGAGCGGGGCTGCATTTCACTGTGAACAGCCGATGCGCCCACTCCCTCTCGCCCCTCCCCGCCCCACTTCCTTACTGGTGTAGTTTCGAAACCAGTCTCCCGTATCCTTGTCAAGGCACGTACTTTTTCCGTCTGAACCCAGAGGTTCAGTCAGAAAAACATGTTGAGTGGCAGGAGACTAGCAATAAAGCACCACCTTGCATTACCACCCGAACTCCCGTCCTTCCAAGCTCCCCCGTAGCCAGACACAACGCTCTGGCGTCTACATGTCTGACAGCGATGGACGGCGCATCCAAGAACAGGGGGCTATGGTAGGCAGGGCTGCGGATGCCACAAGGCATCTGCAGTACACGTCACCTAAAGCCAGGAAGCACCAAGCAGTCAATCAAGAGTACAACTATGTGCCAAGCATGCACAAATGTGCAAACAGGCCATAGCCAAGTGCTTTCCACCTACAATAGATCTCGCGGACGTTGCCGAGTCGTGTGCGCTAGACGCTAGCCAGCACAGGCCCTTGCGGGCTCACTGCCCTTGGGCTCAGACTGGAGTGCGTTGACCGGCAGTTTGGCAAGCAGGGGCTATGGCTCTGGGGTTGGACGGGTCTCAGGCATGTTGGGAAGCTACATGGGTGCAACCTCAAGCAGAATTGGTTTCTTTGAGCCTGTGAGTGACTGGAGCCATGCCTTTTCTTGAACAGCATCTGTTTTCCTCAGGCGCGGCCGCAGAAGAACCGGGCTTAGTTGCGCGTCCCGTTGGTTGCGAGAGCTTCCCCACTTGTAGCTGCTTTTCCGCAGTGGGAAATGCATCAAACCCTTATGACAACCCTTCGCGAACGTCTTAATGTGTGTGCTAGCAGGAGTTGTGTCTACAATGTCTCCACAAGGCCGCGCCAATCCCAGTCATCTCCTCTTCCGAGATTTGATGCCACTTCCAGCTGCAAGAAGATTCTCCAGTTGTGCTGTTGATCCAGTCCAAGGACGCGCGACTGCAGATTCGGCAGCAACAACACAAGGCAGGCCGCAGGCCTCTTTTTCCAAAATTATGAAGTGGAAAAGGGGTGGCGAAATGAGAGCAGGCAGTCATGGTGACATGGCTTCTTGACATAGGCTCCGTTGCAGCTGAAAATAACGTTCCAGATTAAGACCTCATTTTCAGGGAAGCTGGGATCATCCAAGGTCTCCTGCCTCGCACGATTATTGTTGCAACTCCTCCATCCTGTATGGGAGAGAAGGCCCTGTGACAGGACCCACTTCTCAATCCTGCATGAATATGTACTTATGACACGCAATGCTTGAGGGACATGCAGCTTGGAAAGTAGTTTTAGAAGGACTCGCCAAAATGTGGATCCCCCAACTTCCGTTCCTACGTTCAAGGGCTCACGCTGGATACCTCCCCAAACCCTACAACAGCCAAGCAAAAACAATGTTACGCGTTTATGGGGCCGCCTGTGCACGGCCGTTCCAGGGTGTGGGGAGTTCTCAAACTCTTGCCTTTGAGTCTACTATCGTGGCCTTTGCTATGCGGAGGTCACCTCTGCTAACATATTCGAATGCTGGCGGGACGCTTTCCCTGGCTTGGAAATGATTTGGGTACTTGTCTGAATCAGGATCTCTTTACCGTTTACATCCAAGATATACGTAGCCGCCACCAAAATCCAGCCAAGTATTTGGAGAAACCCGAACTTGAGGCTTGGGGTTGTCACCTCCGCTGCAAGTTGTGTCTCAATGGCAAGGTCCCGTTAGAAAAGTACGGATTTCCAAGTACAGGTCTCTCCTAGGGGTCCCTATAATGAGTCTTGTGATATTTCGGGGGTGCATAGGGGTGTTATATTACTTTGGGGGGCGCATCAGGGATACCCTTTTCCCGATCAGATCGGTATAGTGGCTCCCGCCATGCGCAATACCAAATTCATTACACCCTGAACCCAGAATATTGAGACACATTCTGGTGCAAGTGCCCTCTTCATGTGGGTCGGGAGGGGGCCTCATTGGGGTGCCCACCTTTTGTGCCAAAATAACAACCCAGTTCATAAGCCCAACGCGTGCTAAACTTAGAGGTAGGCTCCCCTTGAAGGACCCTCCCCACCCCCATGACCTTTTGCCGGTGCGGGTAGAACATTCAGAGCCTCTCCAACTTGATCTCATCATGTTAGGCTCTGCAGTTCTGCTTGGCCACTCGGAACTGAGAGCTGCAACGCTACAAAAGCCCCCACACCTAGGGGCCTCAGGGCCCCTCTCGAAGCATTGATTTAGGGTTTACTATGGGATTCAGGGAAGCTCTTTACCAAGATTGATGGTAGGGCTCCTGCCTTCATCTGGGCCTGTTGCCAAGTTGATGTAGGCAAGCTCACAGATCCAGCTTGCCGCTAACACAAGCTACTGCCCAACTCACTCACATCCTGCTTCCGCGTCATCTGCTACCACAAAACCCCAAAATCTCTTCCACACTTGTTCCTGCTTATTGTTTGTGACATCATCGCACAGCAACTAAAGCAAACCCTCTGTGATCTGCGCGGTTGGCCACAGGGGCTCACATGGTCAGCGCCGGGTATCCAGCAGGCGGCGGATAGCCCGCAGCGGGAGGCGGGTAGCTCGCAGCCGGTGGAGGATAGCCCGGGTAGCCTCATGGGATTGGGGTGGCAGTCTGGGAACAACTCAGGTGGATCTCTGTACACACCAAATCCTTCAAACAACCAGGGTGCAATGCACGGGTGTTGATTGGGGAAGATTGACGAACTCCTTCAGGAGACCAGAGGGCCGTAAACAAATGACTACTAAACATTCACTGCTTGTTGGGCATTGGACAGAGGCCTGAGGCTTCCCACAAACCCCACTGAAAAGCCTCACCGGGCGAAGAGAAACCCAACATCAACTGCATGCTTACATTTCTGGAATTGTCGTGTCAGCACTTGGAAAATGTCCATGTTGACTCTGTGAGTCCCAAAGCCTAGACGTTCAGCCCCAAACCGTACAACCCTGAGCCCCAACCCTGAGCCCCAGTCCCTAAATCCCCCAACCCAAGCGCTAAACGCTGGTTCCTAGACGCTATGTAAACCTGGAACCGGGTCCCCAGGCCATAGGCTGGGGGTGCATAGGCTGCCCCCGGTGCGGGCGGGGGATAGCTCTGAGGCGGCGGCGCCTTCCACAAGCAAAATAAAGGCTTAGGTTAGAGATTGGGGGTTTAAGGTCTAGGGCTTCAGGGCTGAGAGTTCAGGCTTCAGGCTTCTGCTTTCTCATCGGACTAGACTTCAGGGATCGGGGTTGTGTTATCCTGAACCATTTTCTGAATACTGCAATTCTATGGGGTCCTGCTCAGAGAAAGACATTAAAGATTACGAGCTGATTTTTTTGGACGGCCTCAACAAGTCAATGTTCGCGTTCATAGCCACGACTATTGAAACTGTCGTTGCCATTTCTTCCGTTCAGCTTGTCTCTTTCCGACTTTTGTTGACAACATGAATGCGTGTTTCCACGGGAGATGTTGCAATTTGCCAGAAGCACCGTCCTTCTCGGCTCTTCCCTGGAGCACTGCAAGACCGGTCCGTGTATATACAGCTATATAGATACCAGAGTCTGTGGTATAGTGAAATGCCCATTTCTTGGTCGAATCTACTTGTTGGAGCTTCGTTTGAGCAACGTCCTTTCCTCGATTCCATGCGAAGGTCATGCTGGGATGACACAGCTCTGCTAGGGCCAGTTGAACCGTTGTGCAAATTTCCATCTGCTGCTGCACACCATCCTGCACGACTCGATCTTCCGAACAATTGGGATTACAAAGGCATTCTATAGACCAAGAAAGGATGCTCCATCGTAGAATTCTGCAGCGATCGCCATGCTGCCATGAACCCTCAAAACCGGTAGACGTGGAGCTGCAAAATTTCCCTTCTCCGACCTGGAACTTAGCATACCTGTACGGCAGTCCTCCCAAACGCCTTGAACACCTTAGCAGAAGTGTGCCGGAAGTTGTTGCGTTTCCAGACTCCTGTACTAGCCAAAGGCCTATAGGGCTTAGGTTTAGTCTTCCCCTAACACATCACGTTGCATGCCACCCACCTGCTGCGGCGGAGGGGCGTACTGCGGTGGGTACTCATACTGCGGCGGCGGATATCCTGCAAGTGTGACCAAACCTCCATGCGAAATTCGATACCTAACACGCATAGGTTGATGCCATGTCTGGTTGCCAGCTCGTTCGCGCCGTTACTGAGTCTTGCCACGAGAATGTCAGTCAAACTTTCTTGTACCCGGAGTTCCCTTGATGGACCGATTCCGGTAATTTAGCATGACTGCCCTCATGATGCCTCGATTCGATGTGAAGTGGTCAGATAGCCGCGGCCACTCAACATCCAAAGCCACGCAGGCATGGTGTCAAGTCGTTTTCAAGGGCCCCCATGTGAAGGGCCCATTGGCCCTGAGTCCACGTGATTCCTTCAAAATCCCAAGATCATTACTACACAGGCCTTCTGGCGTGATCATGCTCGCCACCAGGCCAACTTAAGCACGAGAAGTGACTGCAGGCTTCTTGCAGCTTCCATCCTCCTGAATAGCTTCTAATGCCCTGTGGTGTAGTTCTCACAACAAGATTTCCTCAGCACGAAGGCTCAAAACGCCCCTCAAATTTGTTTGACCCCAAACCCTTCCTCAACCATGAGCTGGTAACACCCTAAATCTGAAGCCCGAAACTTCTAAAAAGGATCCGTGAGAACTTCCGGAGAAACTCCAGATATTCAACTGATGCGGTTGGCCTGCTTGTGGGGCTGGAGGCGGGCTGTAGGCCACAGTAGGCGGTGGGTAGCCTAGTTTAGGGTAGCGGTGGATTCAGAGCTTACGCAGCTCAGGGTCGAGGTTTTCAGAATTTAGCGCTGAAGGATGATTGGACGTTGAGGCCTAGAGTACTTCAGGGGTCAGAGGGCTTTAGGCAATGCAAACGCATTTCTGATTGTGCATGTTGCAGGTTCTACTTCTTGAGAGAGTACAGGACTTGGACTGTGAGGCTCTTGAATTCTTGCTTCGGGCTTGAAACTTACGGCAATGGCAAGACCCCATTGCT
>CAJNIZ010020557.1:14983-26715 GCA_905231905.1 Symbiodinium pilosum | reverse complement strand
AAAAAAAAAAAAAACACGCGGAGCACAAAAACAAAGCACTCGTTCCCTGCCGCATGCTGATAAGGAAAATAAAACATGTTTACATAAAGCTGGAACATGCCACTTCGAAGCAAAGGCTCTACGTCCCAGACCTTTGGAGAGGTCAGGGGTCCTGCTGACCTCCCCTGAAAAGCGCTTGCCCCGATAAAGGTGCTTGTCGAGAAGAAGTGATATTTGTGGGACCTTTGTGCATTGTTGGGCTCCTTGTTAAATTTGCCGAAACACAGATGATATCCCGACACAGCGCCAAAACAAACCACTATTGTGGCGTGAACTTTAGACCCTGCATGATACTCAGATGCCCTCCTAGAGGACCAACCGAGCTTGTAATGACTTCTCAGTCTGAACTTCAGAAGGAACCGCCGGGTGCCCTCTGCTCCAAAACGCACCAAAACACCGGCAACCCTAGTCCGGCAAAGCCTGAGCCCAGGCCCCTTCAGCCCTCAGCATTTCATTAAAGAAATAGAGATCAGTTTCTCACCTCGCAATTCCGCGTTTCCCAACATTGCAACCATTTCTATGCTTCCACATTTTGGCATTTTGCACGCTACGCCCTACCCAGAATCCTAAACCCTACCCCCACACCCCAATCCCCAAGCCTTAATGCTAAACCCGCAAACTCGAAGCCCCAAATCAACCCCAATCCCGACAACTTTGCAGTGCGAGTGACCATCCCGGTCTTGATTCAACCGCTGGATGGCCCGATCGATCATGGAATGATCCTTGGCCCCGTCCAGCGCCGAGCTTTTCAAGGCTTAGGCCAAGGGCCCAGGACCCCAGGACTTGGATTAACCTACTTTGAGGGGTTCGGCCAAGATGAGGGCTTGAGGCTTAGACCTTGGGTTTAGAGTTCAGGGTTCACGCTGTTGCTTTTTGGTTTGGGGTGTTGGAGCCTAGACAGTACGGTATGAAGGCTTTACCGCTTTTGTGCGTGGGGCGGGGGGTGGAGGTGGCTGGTGGCTTAACTTGAGCAATTCGTCTTTATGAAAAGGGATACTCCTTGGAGTTCCGGGGTGGATGGAGGCACCATTCTATTTACCCCCTATCCTGGGTATTGGATCCTGAGCGGGACAAGATTCCTTGTAGAACAGTGAGGTCAGCAATCCATAGATTCCAGCTGAAAACCCCGCACGTGGGTCCTGGACTGTTTGGTCTCTGCTCCAACACTGGCAAGAGCATGGCCATAAAATGCACGCCCCCTCTCTCACCAATTCGCAAATCGTGGAGCTGGGAAAACCCAGGGGGCCACTTAAGAAAAGAAATGCACATCATAACACTTCCTAGAAGGACTTCCAGAAAGTGGTCCCTCGTTTTCGGACATCCTGAACCCTTAACCCAACTCTAAGCCCTAAACCACAAGTGAGGTGATGCTTTGAAATCGTTCGCTCGGGGCTTCTCGCAAGTTGGGGGGGCCCTTGAGGACCCTGGGGCTCTACAGAGAATACGAAGGACTTGAGAAAGTTGCCTTGAAACTTATGAAGCGGCCACTTTGAGACGCTGCCGTTTGGTAGTGTTCACGAGTGAAGGAACCTGAAAGGTACCAGCTTAGAAGAAGCCCAGAGTGCCTGGTCAGGCCCTTTGCCCCATTTCCTGGAGGCCTGCTCCACTCGATGCTCAGGATGGAACGGACACGCTGGTTGAGGTGACCTCGATGAGCATTTGCGAATCATCTGCAGTCACCTGGCTTTGCGAAGCTTCAGACTTAGGGCTGAGAAGCTGCGAAGGCTTTGGTATGGGCAAGGTTTAAGGCCTTCGCCCAAGATGTGGGTCAAGCGCTTCAAATGAAAATCGTCTCAGAGTTTGAAGGTTGACATCTTGCTTGGGCGCCTCCTTTTGGTGACAGCCGCGCTACTCGTCGAGGCGTCCAGAAAGCCGTTCTAAACAGCGAGATGAAAGAGAATTGGCTAAAGTAGCCAAGGTAGCACGACCAGCAAGAGAACCACAAGTTTACCCCATTCGCGGTTGTAGTTCTGCTGTGCTCTGCCCAGTGCAGTCCATGATCTGGGGGCTATGTCTGCCTCATCACATCCTGTATGCCAAGCCGCAACGGTAGCAGCCAAGCAAAACCAAGCTATACACCTGCTCATGAACAACAAAACCCTCAACCCTCAACCGTGAAGCCTGAACTTTGAGCCCTGTCTTTCCGCAACTTTCAACCCCAAACCTTACACCAGAAACCCTGCACGAGGGCAAGGTTTTGGCTCAGGGCATGGGCCTTCCAGATCACTCTAAGCAACAGAAGCACCGTTCATGCTATGATCCTTTGGTGGGTTCTGCTTGATTTCTCTCAGCGCCAAACTTTCTCTCCACCGTGACCCAGATCGCCATGCTACAGGAGTAGGCTCGCAGCATAGGGAAACCTATGGCGTATTGTCTATACCTACAAGGAAAACGCCATCAGCACCTTGAAGTTGGAGGGAAACATTCGGATGAACTCGATGAGCTTCTTAGCCTGCTGGGGCTCAGAGGCTTTGGGGTGTTACCGTTTGGGGTTTCAGTTCTGTGGAATGTAAGCATCTGGAAAATGGATTTGGGCTGTTCGGGGCTAACAGTGGAACCACTGTCCACAGGTTCATAACTTGCCAAGAGACGTGTGGCCAGGAGGTCCCCAAAAAGTGGTGCTGCTCTGGGGCTGCAGAATTTCTAGGCAAAGCGAGCAAGGTAGGCGGGGACATAATGCGGACCCTGAACCAGATCTGAACCCAAGAATCGTTGTTGCTAATTAAGCTCCTGCTCCAAAAAAGCCGCCTCACATCTATTCAGAGAAAGGTAATCTCCCCTCAATGCATCTCCCGAGCCCGCCACACACCCGCGACCCCAAAACCGCTACAAGCGTGTGCAAGGCAGAAGCTCTATTAAATAGGGCTCATTCCCCAATAATTAAGAAACAAATGTTAAATAGGAATTAATTAGTTTTGTGACTGTCTCCTTGCATGTTCCCTGATCATGACTTGTTACCCCCAACAGGTTGCTGAGGATGACTCTGCTTAAGCCATAAGGCGACCTAGCATGGCCTCATAGACACATGATTCCAAGAGCAATCTCCACGTAATGGCTCGGAGCTCCCCACAGCACCACCAAAAGCCAAGGCTGCCCCATATCAGTGCCATCCTCCTCTATTGTAGTCTGCATAGTGCCTATAGAAAGCTTTCAAACTCTTCCAATGAACGACCCGAAATATGAACCTAAACCATGAAGCCCAAATCCCTCAAGGCCCTTTAAAAAATGAAGCCCTGCGACTCCCGAAATCCTCAGAACCCTAAACCCTAAATTCCCAGCCCCGGAAGTAGCCTGGTGCAGGGACTGCTTCACTTTCTGCACCCGGGGCTCCTGACCCAGCTCTTGCAGCTGAACCTGAGGCTTTTTGGGGGCTTCAGGGTGTAGGATTGCCGGAGGTTCAAGATCCAGCTGAGAAGTGCGAGCCCCGTTATGAAGTTTGGATTTGGAATGTTAAGTGTCCAGGGTCAGGAGGTCATGTTTTTGGCAGGGTTTAGACTTTAGGCTGAGAGTCTAAAAGATTGAGGCTTCAGAGTATCAACTTCAGGGTGCAAACTTCAAGTAGTGTTTTGGGCTTAGGTTCAAGCACATCTCTTGGCCCTCGACCTTCTAGTCCTTGTGTTTCTCCGCCGTTTACACTGTAGATATCCGGCCAGTCCTTACAATTGCACATCCATACGAATTTTGAAGGCCGGTCAAGAGTTTCTACCTCATAAATGGCTAAAGCTTCACAAGTGAGAATTCGGATCTGCATTGACTGTGAAGCGGGCCTGGCTTGAATGGCTAGGGCTTAGCGTGTCACACTTTGGGTTTCGGTACGGATGATCCAGTGTGTGGATGTAGTGGTGATTAAACGCGGCTTCTGGATTGCATTTTGCCCGGACTTCAAGGGTTCTTCAGTATGTTGGCTTCGGGCTTTAGGGGA
Source organism: Symbiodinium pilosum (assembly GCA_905231905.1). NCBI lineage: Eukaryota > Dinophyceae > Suessiales > Symbiodiniaceae > Symbiodinium > Symbiodinium pilosum. The sequence goes on along the minus strand of CAJNIZ010020557.1, from coordinate 22,754 downwards.
CGAGGCTGCTAAAGCTGCATCTCACACGGCGGGAGTCCGCTAGGTGATGTCCCACGACAAAAGCCATCATGCTGGCGAAGTTCCACATGTTATGTTGCAGCGTGTTGAATGTCGAGACGAAGGGTCACACAGGCTAGGGTTACATCCATACACACTAAAACCTGAAGATCTAGCATTGAGGTTTGACAGAGCAAGCCTCGGCCCGTGAAGCATACAGAGTACAGGCCGCTGCCAACGCAGACCCCTGATTTCAACAGACCCGTCAACAACAGTGTAAGTTTGAGTCCTTAAAGTAACACGGCTGGCTGCAGTAGTCTATCTGCAATAAGTTTGCGGAAAAAACGTCAACAAGAATCCTGATGTTTGAAGCCGTCTCAGGCCCTGCCAAAGCTGCTACCTCAGCAAACTTCCTCAGCTAAACACTGTTACAAGCTTTCCTCTTAAACGGCTCAACGTACGGCTGTCACCTTGTTCCCGCGCCGCGCTAAGGCATACAGCAGCTCGATGCGAAGACTTTGCATCTTCTCAAACCTCAGCATATGGAGGAGGGCGAATTGTGGCCCACTTGTGAGGTTACTACGAGGATCCATTTCTTGGAACTTCGGGCATACAGAGCACCCTGAATTCGACCATGACGACTCTCTTGCACAGACTGCATCACTTGCGGGTGAACTACTTGTGCATCAAACCGCCTCATCACCCTTTCACCCAGTGTTATGGTGTAGGGTGCGCGCTACCAGAATGGCACATTGGCATACTCGCGGCAAAGCTGCGTTTACAAGTGCGTTTAGCCAGTTCTCCTTTGCATGGCTCACTGAGATAGTTGGGTAGTGAGGCCAAGGGCCATATTGAATCTGCGGCTGCTGGCATCTACCACCCCACCCACTTTATTGGTTTGGCAGGGGTGCGATAGCTGTTGAGGAGAAAGGACCCCGAACCCTAAGCAAACCTTTCGCATGTCGCGCCCAGACGGAAGCTCTGATGATTGTGCAAGAGGAAGGGACGCACAAAACATCTGAACGCATAACGTCCAGCAGGCATTCCTGCACACATGCAAAACCTTACAAGTTAGCTAGATAAGTTGTAGGGACAGAAACAGAGGATCGTGAGCCGCCTCTACCACGTATGAGGATCTGTACTGTGGAGTATTGCTTCCTCCGACTCCTGCCACCACCAACGATCCATGCCACCATCACCCACCTTGCCACTTGATCTTGAAATACGCGTCAAGATGCTAGTAACTGCTAGTATTTTGAAGGCAGCCCGTTCTGCTCTAAAACCCATCGAAACAGCCCTTTTCAGGAGGGAGCATGACTTAGATAGGGCTACTTACTGGTCACAAATCATCATCGGCGCATGATCTCTGTGTAGGCCATGCATACTGCTTACATCAGGCAAGCCCTGTATCTGTAGCATCCCCAAGCAGACATCCAGTTCCCCTCACAACTTGGTTACTAGAAATCAGAAGGTCGAACTTACCAAAAGCCATGATCACAAGAACGCGCCGCCCACCAACTATCGCGATAGATTGCCGCATGTTTGCCACAAGGAAGCTGCGACTTCGGATTCTCTATCCTGGGAGGTAGAGCCTCCTGCACAAAGGTTTAGGGCTTTGGAGTTTCAGGTTTACGGTGCTGCAAACAAAAAGATGTATAAATACTCGTGAAAAGAAGACGGACACCGAGGTATCTTTAATCACCTCCTGGGAACAAGAAACTGTCAGCACATATGGCAGATCACATATATAGCTTGCGGCACGCGAGTCGTCTGCACTGCAACATAAGATAATAAGTTCAGAGGACTAAACGGTCATCTTGAATGTTGCGCTGCCTCAGAGACTGCATCTGGACAGCTTTGCATTCCACATCAAGCCACGGTGCTCGGGGGTGACTTTTCCGGTGCAAGACTTGGGTTCGGGGTCACCCTTTCTAGACAGCCCTGCTACTTCGCTCGACTCTTGCAATGATATCCTATATCTTACCAGTAGTGACCCAGCAACCCACTTTGGGACCCCCCTGACACAGCAGCCTGCCTGCTCGTTCATTTCTCTCTCCATGAACTCCTGTGACGGGACGGTCAGGACTCAGGACTTGGGTTTCCGAGTTTGGGTTCCTTGGGCTTTAGAGTGTCCATTTTTCACACTGGAGTCGGCAAGAGTATCCGAGGCTGGTTGCTTTGTGCTTGAGGTTCCAGAACCGCGGCTGAGCTCGACCTCCTGTAAAGGGAAGCCCGAGTGCAGAAGCCAGACAGGCCAGGGCAGACCAATCTACAAGCTAGATGCACGAACCCTATACCCTGCCTCCTGCGCCCTGCGTTCCAAAACCTGCATCCCTGTATGATGCTCTGCTACACACAGAAACCCCAGACTCCAAAAGCCGAAGCCGAAGCCTGATTACAATTCGTTTTCTTGGTGCTTATACAGCGACATCCCGACAATCTTCAGAAACAAGAGCTGCCTCAGCATCAGGAAGGGCAGCTTCGGCACCGGGCTGAAGCTTCACCTGCAGGCACGAGCAAGCGTCCCGTAAAAGAATTTTACAGTTCAGGGTTGAAGGTCTGAAGTTGAGGCTTTTGTGTCTCGTCTTCGGGTCGAGAGATGCCGGGGTCCTGAAAAATCACTCGGGTCTTGCAGGGCCTCTATCAGCATTATAGGTCGAACGACGTAAAGCCCGTCATGAGGAAGTGCCACCAAATTTTATGAATCCCTGCATGATTCGAGGTGCATTTTGCTGTGGAGGGCTTCCAGGCTCTTAGGCCTTATTTGCATGCTCCACCGTTAATAGGGCATGGAATTCACATCACCTACTGGTGATGAAGGCAGTTACGCTAAACCCCACGCTCTGGTCCTCGAGTACTCTCAGGATGCCATGATGTTAGCGGCCTATAAGGGGATTCAAGGCTCCCTTTACGGAATAAGACCTGATACAATTCACGAACCGAAGACAACAAACACAGGACACCTAATTCACTTTTTTTTAAACGCGTCACACACAAGATGCAATACACAGAACACACGACTCTCCACTCCACCCAGTCTCGACTGTCCATTCTCCACTCCACTCTCCACACTCCATTCTCCACTCCACTCTCCAAGCTCCAAAATCCACTTTCCTCTTCAGTCTCCACACTCCCCACTCTTCACACCCCACCACACTTTTCTCCTACATTCTCCGTTCTGCACACTCCAGTCCATCACTTCTCCGCATTCCACTCCGATCTCAACTCCCAACACCCCGTTCTCCACTCTCCGGTCTCCACTCTCTACACGCTCCACTCTCTACACACTCCACTCTCCACACTCCACTCCACTCTCCATCCCACCTTCCACTCCAATTGGCACTCTTCATTCCACTTTCCACTCCGGACAGGAGGGTCCAAGAGCGACGACAGGTACCGGGATAGTGAACCCAGGCGCGCATCCCTGTAACCGTTGACACTGTTGGCACATGACGACACGACTTTCCAAAAGCGAGGACTGTTACGAGGAAGGCGACCCGAAAGCCCCCAGACCCGTGACGGTTGACACTTTTGGAACCCTCTTTGTGGGTCCTGGACTTTCCAGAACACACCTTGACAACCCCCATATGAAATGAGATAACCCTATCCAACCTCTATGACCATGGATACCCAAATAGTAGGACTGATGGTAGTATGGGTATCTCTCAAAATCAAGGTTCTTGTCCTCTCGTTTCCTCAAGATGCTGCTATGGGAACCACCAGACCAGGGGCCCACAATTTTGGAAAAACAATTGCCCACACTAACGAATCCTCAGCCCTTTTGTACAAACACTCCACACCCCCAGCCTATATGACCCGGGACTAGAGATGAACGCTCCTTTCGTGAAAGCTACATGTAGGATGGCACCCAAGAACTTGGCCACTTTTACCACTGGAATCAAGTCGCCTGACGTTTCAGAGTGCAAAGCCCTGTGCCTTTTTGGACAAGACCTGAATACTCTGGCTTCTAATTGCGCAGATAACGCCTGACTAAGCAAAACACCACGTTTTACCAGGCACTTCAGTTCTTGACTAGGCACCACAACATAAATTTCGCATTCCATCATCCATAAAGCATCCTTTGGGAAGTGCCCTGAGATGGTCCCGATCAAATGGAATGTCCCATAGTCTGACTCTTGCCGAAAGGAGTGCGGAACTATCTCTGTAGAGTTGGTCGGTCCTGCAGGTGCACCTCAAACCCACTCTGAGTTTTGATTTGTACATTCCATGTTCTGGCCGAGGATCCAGTTGTCATTCTCGTTTGGATCGTCTGCACACGAATGGCATAAAGCTGCAAGACCACGTCAAATAACCTGCTTTACCTCAAGTGACCTGCCAGCCGCCGCTGGAGCCATCTGGCACCAACTCGAAGATGTCCTCGTACGCCTGCTTCAAAATTCAAAGCCAAACTCCGTCACGTTGAGGAGAAGCTTGAGTTGAGGGTCGAGGTTTTAAGCTCTCTTGGTGGCGTTCAGGGTTTTGGTCTCTGGGACTGACGCGTTTCGGTTGCAGGCTTCTTTGATAAATTGAAAGTCAAAGTGTAGGTGCAGGGTTGAAAGTCGGGGAGGGAGGGCATGGAATGCGTGCAATCCTCCAACGCACCCCAAGACCAAGCATGGAAGAATTCAAGAAGTAGACTGAGACCCGATTGCAAGCCTTTCACTGGACCCCTGTTGCTTAGGACCGAATTGACACAGGAGCGTGGGCTGCATGGCATGCTGTCAAAAAAACATGTTGAGGAAACTGGCTGAACGTTGCCATTGTCAGGAATAGTGCCACAGACTCCGCAGATCGCGATCTGAAAGCAGCTCTGAGGATCCGAACCTCCATGTTTGTCAGGCAGTAACTCTTCTACTGCGACTTTCAACCTCTCAGGACCCATATTACCCCTGTCACTCGACTCTTGTTCTTCTCCTGGTGAAGCTTCTGCAGGATTTTTGAAGGACCCCGTTCCCTCAAAATCCCTGGGCCCTACACCCTAAGTTATAAATGCTAGACCCTGGTCGCCCTAATCCGCAACAATCCGATCCTTCAAACGATGAACTCGGACATGTCAAGCCCTTATCCCAAATACTAGGCTCCAGTAAACCCCCATCCATCAAACTGCTAGAACCTAGTCAATGCGGTGTATCTGTATGAGCTTCAAACCCATCTAACACTCATCACTGAAACCCCCCCGGCCAAAAAAAACAACCCCGCTTTGACAAGCCCTGCTTTACTTTTTGAATTAGCAACGCTTCTGTGCCTCGAGGATGTCGAGCAGTCGGACGCTCTTCCACATGTTGTCCTGGCAGCACGCAGTGGGTTCAGCGGTATAGGGTTCTCTGAATTTATGGAGCTAAGGCAGGATTAGGATATGTGACTCTTACAGTCATAGCATATGCAGGTTGAAAGGTAGGCACTGACACTAGCACCGCTCTAAGGTCGGAAGTGCGTACCCCAATATGACTTGCATGAGGGGACCGCAGCCATACCCCAGATCAAGCGCATCCTTCGTACAGCCAGACGAGGGAGCTGTAGTACACTGTGGCACACTGTGGTGGTTATCCTCATTAGGAACCTTCAGCCTCTTACCCGGAACCGACAGAATGGCCTTCTTCAGCTGGGAGACTTTGTAGTCAGATCCCAGCCTCAGAGGGTGCGACCAATACAGGGGCCTGAATAGTGGCAACAGAGGAGTATACAGGGGAACAAGGCTTTGGGGGTAGCTGGTCTAGTTTCCTTGCAGCTTCTAGAACAAGAGCAGGCTTGATCTGCCAACGTATCAGTCGCCGAGCAAAGCTCCAAACTGTTGAAGCAGTTGGCCATGAAGAAGATGCTTGGGGTATGTCACAGGTCGGTAGGTCCAAGGATTCGGGGGCTGAGGTTTCAAGCTTGGGGCCCCAGAAGGCAACTCCTTTGCTGCTCTTCTGAAACACCTGAAAATGAGGCACCAGGTTGTGAAACCCCAGAATACCTAGACCTAGCCATAGATCCCAAAGACTCTGACTAAAATCACTGCACCTAGAACCCTATGCAATGAATCCTACGACCGCCAAGCAACTGGGAAAGCGTGACGCCCCTCCCGCTGTGCATCTCAACGGCGCTGAAGAGAGCACGGACCTTACAAGCGCGGGGGAAGCAGAACCCCAGAATTCACCTGCTTCAAATCTATGAGCTAGGTTTCAGGGTTGAGGGCTATAGCTATCACGATCTAGGTTTCAAGGCTTAGGATCCACAACTCTCACGGTTTAGGTCTCTAACGGTACATCTGTAAAGTTCGATTTCAGGGCTCACCTTTTTGAAGCTAGGTGGTTGGGTCATACTTCAAGTCTGGTTATCTGAGCCAAACATTTCAAGATGTGGCTGGCGACATGCCTACGTGTTGAGGGTTGAGAGTCCTTAACGGTGACCAAGTGGCTATCGCCGCTCAGCGACTTCAATAGCTCCAGCCCTAATAGACTCCTAGCAATGGGCTTCAAAATAATCCGCGGCGGCGCCAGGACTCGGGGCTTTGGGTTCAACATGGTGCTTGCAGACGAAGTCCAAAGCTTGGAAGCGGGTAATTATGGCCAATCAAGGCAGTCGCCCCCTGGAAATCAGGAACCTTCAAAGTCGGCGGCAACATTGTGTTCAGGGGTTGATTGCACTTCAACATGACTTTAGAAGCAACACGAAGGGGGAAAGCATCAAATCAGCCCCCACCTTCGAGGTGCTCACATCGCGACGAAGCACTGTATTCGGATACTTGTGAAAACTCTCGCGGCCATAATCCCTACGGCAACACTTTCATGAGGTCATGCGCGTAAGTCCGTAGCCGTACACGTGACGCATGCCTTTGCCTTGTGGGCGTCCCCCTGCGTGCCCCGAACCGAGAGGTTTCAGACGCACCCAGAACACATTGCCCTCAAAACGCCTGCAAGAGGTCAGCCGGTCAGCCTAAATAGTTGGAAGAAAAGAAACGCATTCCGAGCCTGCGGTTACACTGAGGAGCTTCGTGCGAAGCATATCCAATGAAGTTGTCGCGATCTCCAAAAGATACACCTATGCCAGGCCCCATAGACGCTCAACCGCCTGATTGCCCCATCCTGTCAATATTTGGCTCGGGCCCCTGCCATCTCCGAATCCTTCTTCCTCTCGATCGCCAGGGCTTGGGCGATGAGAGGCGTCCAGAAAAGGTCGGAGTAGAACCCATGCTTTCCTCCATGCTCTGTGGGGAAGTCATACTAGCTAGGGGCGCCATTGGGTTCATAGGCTATGTAGGAGGATTCTACAGGCAGTAGCAGGGAAAGTCGCCCACGTCGTGTTTGATGGCCATAATACCCATGCAAATACTAGTCCACTAGTTATCCGTACTGGCGATGAGAAGTTTAGAGCAGCAATCCTGCTACAGTCACATTGTACCCTCTATGTGTGAACGAGAACCAGAGTAGTAGCGATATAACTCTGATGTAAAAACATCCTAATGGGTTCAGTTACGGGGGTGGTTTTTGGGGGGCGAAACGGCGCCGCGCATCGTTACGCTTCGTGTGGTCATTTCACGCACATGCTGAAAACCTTGGCCAGCGTGGTGATTTTGGCACGTTCGGAAGCCGCCGCTGCTTTCTGATTTTCTTCGCGCATGTTGTCGGCGGGACGAGAATATGCGCGTTTCGCGCCACGACAAAATGCGCGCGTTTTTCGTGTGTTTTATGTTGAGGCCTTGAAAAGCGTGGCCTGCGTGGCACGAGGGACACGTGCTTGAGGGCTGTCGCTTGCTGCGCGAGGGCTGCGCGAATTGCGCTTTTTCGTCATT
>CAJNIZ010020557.1:0-12252 GCA_905231905.1 Symbiodinium pilosum | reverse complement strand
AAAAAAAAAAAAAAAAAACTCCAGCAAACCCACTTAAGCTATCAGACCTCAAAACAGAATCATGATATTGCGTCATGACAGAATAGGTTTCAGGGTGTACACAATTCTGTTGCCTCAGTCCCTCGAAGTCTGCCTAAGCCCTGCTCGGCCCTGCGCTGCTACGCGTCTGTCGCTTTTGAGGCCGTCCTGGGGCCACCTTCAGCTACACAGTTTGTTGTTTAAGAGGCAAGGGCTGGGCTGATTGTGCGTCTGGGTTTAAGGTTCAGACTTTGACGTAGGGGAATATCAGGTTCAGGCTCTTAGGAACCCCTCAAAAACCTATCCTCGCTTTTGCGCACTAAATGTTCCATGCGAAAGTTGGGGAATGCATCGTTGATGATTTTAGAAACTATGAGGTCAGTTTTCCCGCGAGTAGACTAATTAAAGCTCTTAAGCTCTACGCTCTGAAGCTTAAGCTCCTTGACCTTGAAACCCCAACCCATGAGCTCGAAGACCTGAAGGCCTTAAACCCTAAGCCCCGCAACCCTGAAATCTGGCGTCTGAAACAGCAAAATGCCGTGGTCTACAACAGCAAAAGCATGGCATCATTGTTGAGGCTCGATGAACCGTATATGAGAGTTGAACAAGGACTGTAGGGGAACATTAATTGGTTCTGGTTCCTACGTTGCCTGCAACTCCAAGACCCCAAGCGCCTAAACCCCGTAACCCCTCAGGCCAAACTCCTGAGCCTAAACCCCCTAATCCGCAAACCCTAGCCCCCTAATCCCGTATCTGATCACCTTTAAGTTTAAGGAGCGAGTCGACAAGTGAATCTCTTTGATGTTCCTTCCAGAATGATCCGCTGTAATTTTGTCCATACACCCCTCAACCCTAAGCCTGAACTCGAAACTTTTGTCCTAAGCCCTCCACTACACCCTAAATTCCCATGCTGGGATTCACCCCCCCTCTTCCTAAGAACCCGTAGGAAGTGAAGTGTCCAAGCTTCTGCCCCGCCTGGCCAACAGCTCGCGGAGCCTCGCCAGGAGCCGCGTCGATGACCACGGCTTCACCCTGGGCTTTAGGGTTTAGGGTTTAGGGTTTAGGGTTTAGGGGTTCAGGGTTTAGGGTTTAGGGTTAGGGCTTAGGGAGTTTGAGGTTCAAGGCCGTTTAGAGTTTGGATCTTGGAAGGGTTTGGATCTTGGGTTCAGGGCTTTCAAGGCTCGGGGGTTTTGGGCCCACAGGTTGAGGCGTTCAGGATCTTGGAGGATGGCTTTTCCAATGTTAAACCCCAAACCCTAAAGAAACTAAGCCCTAAACCCGAACTGACTACATGGTTTTTTCATCTGTTCCTAGGTACGGTGCCAGGCTGATTTCTCCATTCCCTGGCCGGGTGCTAGATTGGCACAAGCGGGAATCGGGCCTTGGGCTGAGTCGCAGCCGTACCGTTCGGCCGCCGACCTACTGGGTTGCAGCTAAGGAACCTGAAAATCAAGTTTAAGAAAATTTTAGTATTTACTATACCAATATTTTGCCATATTGTGGTAGCATAATGTAGCATATTTTAAGTTCCTTAACAGCAACCTAGCCTACGGAAGATACCAAGGCAAGGACATATGGGATCCGGAGGAGGCCAGCCATACTGGTTTAGGGTTGCAAGGGTGTAGGGTCCAGCTATTGATAATCCTGCATGACCTTAATATACTGCAGCATCATACTTCCGAGGGTATGCAGTTTAGGGCTTCCGGTTGACCTTTGGGGTATGATTATGTGGGAAGTCCTCACCTGAAAGGTCCCCTGGCTTTGGGTGCTGCAAACTTAGGCTGCAGACCGGTGATCTCAAGTACTTGCAAGAGGTTCACATAAGTGGGTTGATCCCATTCTACTCCCACTTGCAATAGCCATAGCCTACGAACCTTCAAGCACAATGCCTTCAAGGCGCGTGACAGCGACCTAGTTCTACCCACCAGTCCTCCCTCCGAGGGCTACAGCACCAGCAACCCTAGATGTAAAGCCTGAATACGTAGGTGCAAACTATATCTCCAACTTCTCACGCTTACATAGTCATAGCTATTTGGTCCTATGGGCTTCTTGGTGGAGCTCCTTAGAGCCGGGCGTCGTCCCCCTTGGCATCCCACTCCTGCGGCCAAGCCAGGGAACATGAGAGTTCAGGCTTTCTCCAACATGGAGCCCTCAGAGGTCTTAGGGTTATTCAGCGGCTGCAACGGGGTTATAGAAGTTCATGTTGTTCAAAACTGTTATACAGTAACTTAAATTCTAAGTCACTCTTTAGACTATACTCTAATTCATGAGTTCTGAACGACACAGGTGTTTTTAAGGAAAGCAGCACTAGTGATTGCTCATGGCAATTCCTTGTCCAGGCCTCAACCGCAGACCCTAGACGCAAAATTCCAATAGCTCTGCACCTGACATATGCGTAAAGTACATCAGAGGCCATGAATACAGCTGATGCTTCTTGGCCATGGGAGCTCTCCGAAGAGCTTATTCACAGCGGGAGATCGGATGATGCTAAAGAATTTTCATCCAGACCACCCCTTGAAATCCCCATCAATATCTGAGCGGATAATGAACACCAAGAAGGAGACAGTAAAGATGAATGACCATAACGTTGGCCATTCAAACGCATGCTGTCTGCAGCAAGGAGGGGCAGTAGCGACCATAATGATATTTCATGCTTAAAGTGATACATACAGCCCCTTTCTACCAGTCCTTGGCCTTCCACCGTCAGCCCGGACCCTGAACCAGCAATTTAGGCCCTAAACCAAGTTCGTAAATCCTGAACCCTAAGCGGCCAACCTCAAACCATCATGGCCCCGCAAATCCAGAAACTAAGAAGTTAATCCCCTCAACGCTAAACCTGCAAACCCTCAAGCCATGTACTAGGCCTCCATGAGGCCGCCATCGGCCGTGAGGATGTTGGCCTGCGGCATAACCAGACCGCGCACTCCGGGGAAACAGCGTTTCAGGCTCTGCGCTTTTGGATACAGCTGTTGGGCTTGAAGCTACGAGGCCTCTCAAATGTAGTTGCATCATGCGCTTTGCTTTGAGACCTTCTGAAGTGGTCTCTCAACAGGGTGGGATTTGAAAGCTGTCTCAGATCACAGTCCCTTAACACGAAACCACTGCTTGTCGGAGCCTTGTCGAAAGAGGGTTGGGGCGTGGGTCAGAGGACAAATCTGAGGAAGCTCGACATTGGGGCAAAGCTTCGCCACGTGTGCCTTAAAACTGATGCTTCAGAAATTTGTTTGGGTACTGTCTAGTAATCCCAGACCCCCAGACCTTCACTGCCGAGATCGCAAACCAGCAAACTACAAGCCTTAACCAGATACCTATTGCTGATGGGAAAACACAAACAAGGCCCATCGGAACCAGAACTGCTTGCTGTGTGAGGTACATCTGGGAGCGAGCATAGCTTGCAGTAGGCCCAGAGAGCACACTGAGCGATTGCCACTCAGGCTTCTAGGGTCTGGTACTGATGAATATGACCCGTCTGCGTTTGGCAAGGCACCGGCAGGCCATCCGTGGGGTTCATCATCTGGGCTGCCTAGCGAAGCAGTTGGGGTGAGTTTAGGTCAGGGCCTAGAGTTTAAGGCTTAAAAACCAAGGATTTGCGCGTTAGGACTCGGGTATGGGTTTAGGAATTAAGGTTATTTGCGCTTGAAGGCTAGAGTTTAGGACTGCGCGGGGCTCAAACCCAGTGTTCAGGCTTCCGCTGGTTGTATCGGCTTAGGCTTATCAGGGCATAGGTACGAGATGTGGCCTATGTCAGAGTTGCGGGCAGGCAACTAGAAATTTGCGGTGGGGGTCTTTTGCCTGCATGTCTTTGCCCTTGGCCTTTCCGGGCAAAGCAGATGGGGCCAAGATATATGGAGGGAGGTCTTCAATTAATGTTGGTCAGCGACCTTTAGTTCTGATAGATTTGCAAGGAGCCCGAAGTGCGAGACTGCGAGACATGACGCAGATAGCGCATGCACACAGGGCTCCCACCCGTCAAATGGTTGAAAATTTAAAAAGAAGCTTCTCAAATTGAGCCCTCACCCCTATGTACAGAGGTTGCTCCAGACCAGGGGCACTTGAAATTACCAGGATTCTAAAACTACCAGGATTCTAGGGAACACCCCAATCCCTGCCACTCAGGGCGCCTACTCTTGAGAAACCCTCTGAACCTTACTCCTGATCCCCAATCCCTAAACTCGCGAAACTCCGCCCTAAACCAAAAACCCTTGGACCAAAATCAAACCTACGACCTATAGATCCCCAGACACAAATCCTAGGTTTTCAGCCATGAACCGCAAGTATCATAGGTTACAATAAACTTGTCAAGACTTCCGCGAACTCTTCTAGGCTGAAACCTCCGTGAGCTCGATGGTGTCACCAGCAAACTCGAAGAGGTCGGCGCGCTCGCTAAGCACAGACTTCCTGACATCTTTCTGAAGGAGTTGAGGGCCTTTAGGGCTTGGGGTGGGCATTAGATGGGGTTTTATGGGGCTTCTGTACAGGTACAGGGCTTATTCAAAGGGCTCAAAAGGTGGGATGAAGGAAGGTGGGGTATAGGGAATAGGGCCCAATACAGTAGAATAAATACTAAGGATCCTCAAACCCACCTGCCTTCATCACACCTTTTGAGCCCCCTGACTTATGCAGGGAATCTCGAGGTCCCGCATTCTCTGCTCCAGATGTGGCCTGTTGTTCCAATATTTGGGGTTTCTGGTTTAGCGTTGTATGTTGTTGGGTACAAAGATTTTGCCCACGAAGAAAGCGTTTCACAGAGCTCAGTTCCACCCCCCAAATCCGCGGTCGTGACCTGGATGAAGGTCCCCTCTGCAGCAAAAAGCCGAGGAGGTTTTTGGGAAGGGAATCCAGGAAATCCAGGACACAAAGCTCTTAGTGCCTCGAAGCCAATTACTTATAATTGCTCATCCAGAAAGCCTGGCCTCGCCCTGGTCCGATCCCATAATGGCTCATGAAAAGGCCTCATCAGCTTGCGAGCCATGATTCAGGACCCCCGAACCTCAAGCCCCAGACCCTGCACCCCTGAAACCCAATGTCTGGAAAGACCCACTTCTAAAGCCAGCGCCTTGACCGAGCCCTAAACGACCCAAAGCCCTAACTCTGCACCCATCAATCGTTTCTGAAGGTACGCTTCTTACCACTTCTGTCAACTTTGATATTGCTACAAGAATTCGCAGCGGGACCCCCAAGCCCAATCATAGTCCTAGCATTTCATAGTAACAATACACCCCAACACTTGTTCAAAGCCCAGTCACAACACTGCCGTCTTCGCCACGCCCTCTGTGGAACCCGTGGTTTGGAGCTCCGCCCAGGCATTTTGAACGGTCTGCAGATGGACGGTTGAGGGTCGAAGGATGAAGGCTCAAAGGATTGGATTTTAGGAGTTGAGGGTTAAGGTTTGAAGTAGGGTTAAAGGATCAGGCTTTGTGATGTAGACATTGGGGTGCCGCTGAGGAGTTTGGGTTTATGGTCCGAAGGTTCTAGAACTTGGCGGATAGAAGGTCTGCCGGCATACTAATCATGTTGGGAGTCCCTCCAGACAACTTGCCCCAAGGAATCCCAGGCGTATCCAGTGAGTTTCTCTGAATCCTTTAGCCCGCTTAGGTCTCGTACTGTTTGCCTCCATGATTCACTGGGCTGTGGCGTTGCGCCAACACCGGTACAGCAATTCTACACGGGCGCAGTTTCAATGCAAGTTCAGAATTGCAGGCTCACTGCTGGAGTTTCAAGGCTCAAAATTAAGGATGTGAGTCCAAGCTTTCTGTGCCATGAGGCAAGCAGCCATGAAAACTGCGGTGCTGAAGGTCTGTCCTTGTATAAACCGTGCTGCAATTTTGGGGCTGTCCAAGACCTTCCCGGTTTGGGTACAATCGCGCTTCATGATGGCGGCTTCTGGCTGCATGCACACAGCCAGTATTGACTATCGACCATGTAGATCATGCGGCGTACAATCCAGAGCAAGCACGCTAGAACGCCTGCACGCCAGCAAAGAAGAAGCAATCATGATCTTATTATGAATGCTTTAAATCTGGAAATCACACAAACAAGACCATCAGCTATAGACCAGACTCCGGGAGTGTCAACCCCAAACCCTGAACCCCTCAACCCTAGCCCCCTACACCTCAAACCCGTAAACCTCAAAACCCCGAAACCTCAAAACCCCTGTACTAGACCTAAACCCAACAGTCAGCCCCAAAACCCTTTCCCCTAAACATCCGAAACCATCGGCCGGGGGCCTTCGGGGCAGTTACGGATGAGAGGTTGACTCTGTTGTGAGGCACACTCTGCAGGTGTTTCCACACCTCCCGCAGCTCTGGGCTTCGAGAATTCCAGGCGTCATGATTTGGGGATCGTGAGCGACCAGGACTGAGGCTTGGGACGGGCGTCGGGATTTCAGGGTTTCAGCTTTAGGGATTTGGGCTATTCGTACATGGCCTAGCAATGCTGCGAATTACTTGTCCGGCCTGAAAGTAAAGAGCCAGCAATGGTAGAAGTTCTGCAGTCAGGAGTCTGGGCTGAATTTACATCCTCTCACAACTATGTATCCGCTATAGTTTTTTTCTTTTACCGTTGTCTTTAGGACTCTTCCTCTTGGTATGCTATCCCGACATCACTGATAACTCACTACTGATGCTTATGGCTCGTGATTACTTGTTTCTGCTGAAAGTTGACCTGGTGGACCTATACTCTACCTCGCGCACCTCAAAACTTTTTTTCGAGTCCTTCAGTCTTCTGACCCCTGCATCGAAGCACAAGTCACCGTCAATTTCATGAACAAGCATGATAGGCATCATGCACGCAGAAGCCAGGCGTACTGCACTCTTCCTAACTCCTCAAGTTGCATCGCCACTCTAGACTAGAAACTAAAAATCTGCCACTCAAATCCCAAATCCCAAATCGGGACGCTAAAACTCCAAACTGCACAAATCCAGCACGCAGAATGAATCCTCAAACTCCATGAAGCTTCAACCCTCAAAAGCCTGTCAAGACTAATGCCTAAAACCCCGCTCCTCCAAGAACAGGGCATCCTTGAGCCGACCCATGACACCTGCCTCTGAGGCTACGCTAAGATGGTTTTACCCTTTGAGGTTCTTGAGGTGTATGAAGTGTGGGGGTTTTGGATTGAGGTGTTTCGGATTGAGGGTTTTGGCTTAGGGTTCTGGGGTGCAGGCTTAGGTTTTGGGAGGACTGGGCTTTAAACGTGTTGGGGCTTGGTGTTTTCCCAGATTTGGACTCGCCCTGAGACCAGGACAACCTATTGGGCTTACGCTTGGACAATTCGGGGTCTACCTTTCTTGAGGCATACCTGGAAGGGTGGTATACAAGAGTATGCTTGAAACTGTGAATTATAGGGAACTACATTCGCGAGAATGATGTCTTCATCTCGGGTGATAGAATTGTTCGCCCGGAGGCTGCGGGGATTCAGCGTCGCAAGGAAGGGAGAATGCAGCACCATACCCAAACAAAACAAAGACAAAAAGGTCCCGGAAAACCAGGCCATCCGGAAAAGAAAAGAGCTCTCCAAAATCCTGCCTAAACCCGGAACCTTAAACCCTTAACCAACATCCCTCTGGCCAAGACGTTAAAACCTAGCGAGAGGGACGCTATGGATGCTCGCATGTCATGGATAAAGGCGCATCTTAAGAAAAAAACATCCAAGAATCTTCCATATGCTTCTAAAGCCTAGGTTACCAAACATAACGGAGATTCAGGATACTAGATAATAGTTGTCTCTATTATGTGATGCATGGCCATTGGATTCTTATTGGGGATCATTGTTACCAATTGTGGAATCCGATTTCAAAGGTGGTCGATTATCACTGATCGGAATTAAAAGTGGTTTTCTCATAATCAACCATAAAGTACCGAGACATTCAGAGGTTCCAATCTCCAAATCTACATATCTCAGAGGGAGGTTAATGCAAATGCATGCATGCATGCATGCATGCATGCATGCATGCATGCATACATACATACATACATATGCTTTCTATCATCTGCTTGGAAGTTACAGTATGTCTCACCCTTGTATTCAACATCTAGGAGAGTTCCTTAATCTCTTACCCAAAGCAAGAGCAGCTCTCTGATTGCTTGTTTAGAGTTAGAGAGGCTCGCTGAGCTCTTGTGAGCAACACGTAGAAGCATGATTAGTTGTTGTTTTTCCATAGAGAGCTTCGTTAATGTCTTCTTCCGACTTGGAGGAGACTTCTCATTGCTTTTAATGACATCGAGGGACTTCCCTGTTTCCTGATAGGAGTTGTTCTTAAGAATTAGCGGATCTCAGTTCTTGGAACGTTCAAGGAGCTCTCATGCCGGGTTTTAATAAAAGTGAGAGGAGCTCTCTCCAGGAGCCCTTGTATTTCTTACCAGCAGCCTTTCTCCTTCGAACGCTTCGTGTCCTTGCAAATAGAAACAGGGATCAAATCGCAGAAACTACTTTTCCAACACTACAAGTGCTGCCCGTTTCTGAGATTCCTGTCACTACCTGAGTGTTCTCAGAAATCAAAGATCAACGATTGCTCCATGACTTTTATTGAATCCAGGCCATCTTTTTCTGAGATTGCTAAGGCCACCTCGATATTCTCAGTAATGGATCAGAGAAAAGTCCTGAAGCAATCTCTGATCTCTGATCCGGAGCCTCCATGACTGAGATTCATCAAACGACCCCTGCAACTGCGTATAAGGCAGATCGTGCGCTCTGTATGCAGGCATTCACAAAGTCAGACACCAAAGACGTGGACGTCAGTCCAGGCGATGGCCCGGTGATGGCTTTCTACAGAAGTTCACCAATATCCGTAGGACATGTTTGGCAAACTCTACGGAGAAACCTCGCTCCCTTTCTGAAAACATAATAAAATGTTGAAGGATCTGGGCCTCAGCGAGGCCCCCGGCGGAAGCAGCTGGTTCGCATGCTGTGCGACTCTTGGTCCCCAAACAGCTCGGCGGCTTAGGGTTAAGTGGTTGACCGTCCGGGGGGTGGGGTTTACAGTTGTAATGCTTAAGGCTCATGCATCTGAAGGCTGTGCTTGCAGAAGTAGATTTTAGGGCTGGGCTTGAGCGCGGGCTTAGGTAAAGACAACATGCTGTAAAGGGAGCGAGTCTTTAGGTTCAGCACGCTGCTCATACCTTACTAGGTTATGTACCGGTCCCTATCTGCATGCGGGTACCGACCTACCGGTACGCAAGGCTAATCGTCCCAAGGGCTCAGGGCGGGGTCAAACATGCACCGGAAAGCGAGCGGAATAAAATTCACTGCCAGCTGGGACAGTTGGATTGAACCGGTCCAGTGAGTCACCAGCGCCGTACGACTGTTGATTTCGTTTCTGTGGGTTCAATCCTTGTGAAGTAGAGCCTTTCCAAGTTGACATAGACAGTTTTCGTGCAGCATTCCCAGCAGGCTCCAGGGCAGGGAAGCTGCACCCTGAAAACTGCCTATGCGGGTTACTGCGGTTGCCCAGCTGATTTGCAAAGCTTAACAAACAGGCTGAGCAGCACCGTTACAAGCTCATGCCGCTCTCCTACTCAAAATCTCAACTTTACAACCGCGGACTAGACTAATTACGCCAAACGCCCGGGCTGCCCAACCCGTACGCCAGCGCAGGCTTAGAAGGAAGCTGCACTCTTCAGCAAATTATTTGACAAAGCAGAGGAGGGACCGCTTTGAGAGCGACAGGGCGTTTTGATGAACACTCCAAGATTCCTACATCAGAAGCTCAAGCCATTTGCGTAAACCTCCGCAACCAATCGACTAGAACCCTAGACCTCCAACTACAAGTCTCAAACTCTACTACACCCTCAACCCTGCAAACCTCCCCCTAAACCCTAAAACCTTTCTTAGGCATCCACACTGCCCACCCTTCGCGAGAGACCCGTTTCGCGTCTACGTGCAGTGCATGAGCCCCCCGCGAATCGATGCTACCACCCCCCAACAAATATGGTACTGCAGAGATGGCCTGTTTGAAGGGGCATAGCCTTCCTGGTGCTGTGGGAGCATCATGGGGGGTGGTACAACTATCTGCACACATGCGAAAAAAAATGAAAAACCAGTGTAGCTTGGAGTGGCTGCTGCCATCTGTTACAAGCCGACTAAGGCGCAAACAATCAGGGGCTCATTCGAGGTTGATTTTGGGCATCCGACGCATAAAGAGGAAGCGCGGATGTAGTATTCTGAAGGGTCCAGAATTAATGTTGCAGGGCTGTTTACGGGGATTAGGCTGGGCTTACCCTCTTTGCCATTTGGGTTTGGGTCCCGGCGTCCGATTCTGAACCCTTCCGTTGGCTGTTGGCGACGCTCATCTTCCAGAGGAATGTTTATTGCCGGTGGCTGTCAACAGCATAAAAGGCCCTATCTAGCCGGTTCTGGATGAATACCTGCAACCTACAAATATCTCAGGCCTGCACCTTGCGTCGGTCTCACGTCAGGGGCAGATCACTCCCTACACCCCTACCCGTAAGGCAAAAAAAACACAGCTGCATTGAAACAGATACAAAGGTTGAAATGCTAATGCCCTTTCCCATGAACATCCCAAAGCTGGCGCTCAATGCCAGTTTCTCGCTTCCGCGCTGGCTTTGATGTCCTCTGCACCACCTGCACAAAGATCTCGCAAGACACTTGGAGGATGACAACAACCCGAACTGAAGTTACAAGAACACATGTGGTGACCAACGCAAAATGCTAGAGTCATTGCAGCAACAAATGGGGTATCATCCCTCACTTCTGGTCTCGTCAAACAATCTCACTCACAAATATTCCGCAGAAATCAGAAATATACCCGCAAAACAACGCTATAGACAAAAACCTCACACAACCTGCGTCGTTGATACTCATCTTTGGGAACGGGCTTGGGTATGAAGAGTTCCAGTGCAGGAACTGTTAGACTGTGGGTTGACCTTGCAACTCGCCTTTTTCGCCCATTTGGTCCTTAGGTTATGGGGCTTTACAAGTCGGGGCTCGTGATCACACTCTCTTGAGTCTTTGACCCAATAGCTGCCAAAACCATAATTGTAATGATTCCTTCCACCTTACCCTGCAGCACATGGGTTACCATCAACCATGCAGCACCATGCAAGCCCTCCAGAAAGCGCGTGCAGTCCAGCAACGTAGCAGACACAGCTGGAGACACTATGCGCTGAATGCGGGAAGGCAAGGCCCGGCACGAGAAACAACAGTGTCCTGACATCCTCCCACAAGCATGATCCGGAAGAACTGCTGCCATGTTCAAAATCTGCAAAAAGCTCGGTCACAGTATAATGGATTACTCTGATAATCTGCAACTGAAGGCTTGTCCAATACATCAACCGGGACCCTGTCAGGGTGACTCAGGACTCAATCTCATGACAGGACGAGATTGCCTATTGCTCCTTCTGGCAACATTGGTCAGTCCGACAAGATGCTGCACCCAACAGAGATCACACGAGTGCTACCACATGTGGCCTGCACCGCGAGAGAGAACCTGAGAAACAGTTTCTGCATCACAGGTCCCCGAACAAGGCCTCCTTGCCCAGTTGGGTAATACAGATGCATGCACACGTGGCACACACGGCACGGCACGGTCTTGCTTGAACGTGAAGCTGCGCGCAGGATAATCACACGACTGTTTGCAAGCTGTGTCTGCATCACAAGTCCCCAAACTTGGCAAACACTAAGCCGGGCAATAGCCAAACACGTTTCAGGATATTGAAATCATTTGAAATCAGGACACTCGTCCAACGCTTGTTCAACACATCAACCGGGACCCTGTCAGGGTGACTCAGGACTCAATCTCATGACAGGACGAGATTGCCTATTGCTCCTTCTGGCAACATTGGTCAGTCCGACGAGATGCTGCACCCAAGAGAGATCACACGAGTGCTACCACATGTGGCCTGCACCGCGAGAGAGAACCTGAGAAACAGTTTCTGCATCACAGGTCCCCGAACAAGGCCTCCTTGCCCAGTTGGGTAATACAGATGCATGCACACGGTCTTGCTTGAACGTGAAGCTGCGCGCAGGATAATCACACGACTGTTTGCAAGCTGTGTCTGCATCACAAGTCCCCAAACTTGGCAACACATCAACCGGGACCCTGTCAGGGTGACTCAGGACTCAATCTCATGACAGGACGAGATTGCCTATTGCTCCTTCTGGCAACATTGGTCAGTCCGACGAGATGCTGCACCCAAGAGAGATCACACGAGTGCTACCACATGTGGCCTGCACCGCGAGAGAGAACCTGAGAAACAGTTTCTGCATCACAGGTCCCC
>CAJNIZ010020546.1:73350-86271 GCA_905231905.1 Symbiodinium pilosum | reverse complement strand
AACTTAGCTTCAGTTTCTCAACAGCAACCAAGAAACGGCTGCAGCCGTGCAAAGGTAAGTGTGGGCTCATATGCGATTGCCACAAATGAGGGTCCTAGATACCATCCAAAATGGCTTGCTCCTCGCTGCGAGGACATCCGCATAAAGGGCCCCTAATTGATTGTAGGAAAGAGTCATTTGGCACAAACGGTTTATTGTTTAGGGTTTAGACATCGTTGCGTGTTGGCCTGTCATCATAGCACGTGGGGTTTTGCCAGAGCGCCCAGGAAACGTAAGCGTATCAATCAATCGCCGAACTACCACTGGCAACTCGTCTATGGAACAGCCCATGGCCATGTAGACGTGTGTCTCGTCGATTTCGTCACTGGGCAAACACAGCTGCGCCCACAGCTCTCCCCAGCGGACGTGCAACATCTGGGCGCACACTGCCAGCTGAGTGTGTTTGAACTGCTTCCACTAAACCCTAAACCCTAAACCCTAAACCCTAGTCCTGTAGGGCTCTGTGACAAAGGGACTTGCACCTCCAAATAAAAAACTCTATAGTCTAAACTCCTGATTAGTATCCCCCTTTATATAGCCCTTATAAAACTCCCCTATAAAATCCCCTACATTTATATAACCCACTTGAAGGATTTTCGACTATAGCTCAAGTAAACATAACATCCTACTTCTCAAGATGGCAATCTATTCGCTGTACCTAAGCCCTAAACCCCACTTAGGAGTCATTGTTGCTAGATATTCTTGGTTCTCCTCACCACCCCCCTACACACGTAGCGCGGCGCTAAAGAAGCCCAATCTGAGGAGGAGTCTTGAAGGGGGTAGAAAAGAGCGGGTGGTTAAGTCACTCAGAAAAGAAGCTACAGTTATGGTACCTATATTCCTGCTGAAACCCTAAACCCTAAGCCCTAAACCCTGTTGCCCTTAAAGCCGGCTTCCTTAGGCCATCAGTTGAATGCGGAAGGCTCACAAAATTGGAGGGGAGGGGGAGAAGACATCGAGACACTTGGAGGCCCATGGGACGTAGTAACTACTTATAACTGGGCTTATAACCCTACTTTTAATCCCCCTAAATGGGCTTATAGGGGGTATCCCAGGTATAAGTAGGGTTATGATCCCATTTATAAGTAGCTACTACGTCCCATGAACCCTAAACCCTAATCCCTAAACCCTAAACCTTGAACCCAGTGTATCCCTATCGCCCCTTTAAGGGGACCTGAGTAGTTACTTATGGGGGTTATTATCCCAGTTATAAGTAATTACTAAGTGGCATGGGCCTCCAAGTAGTAAGGGTGCGCTCCACAGGCCCCCC
This sequence comes from Symbiodinium pilosum, assembly GCA_905231905.1. NCBI lineage: Eukaryota > Dinophyceae > Suessiales > Symbiodiniaceae > Symbiodinium > Symbiodinium pilosum. The sequence goes on along the minus strand of CAJNIZ010020546.1, from coordinate 84,962 downwards.
CGCTTGTTGAAGTCTCATATGAGCCATTGTCTAAACTCCTTAAAAAGAGGTTATATAGAGGATTATATAGGTTCCTTTTTTGGATCCCTATTATAATACGGCACCTAATATTTAGGGTACTCAAAAACTGGGACCACAATTTTGACAACCACCCATGTAATGAGTGCAAACTCTGAGCGGTCAGTCCAAGAAAGCCTGAAAACTCTCCTGGGCTTAGGGTTTACTTGGAGGCCCATGGGACTTAGTAACTACTTATAACTGGGATTATAACCCTACTTTTACTTGGGGCAACCCCTATAAGCCCATTTAGGGGGATTATAAGTAGGGTTATACGCCAGTTATAAGTAGTTACTAAGTCCCATGGGCCTCCAAGTGGGGTTTAGACCCCTATCCTTTAATCCGGACGACGCCCCAAGCCCTCTTCGAACCCTGAACCCAAAAAGGCACAAAGAACGAAAAACCATGATTCCTACATATCCGCACAGTTGATGCCCACGCAGTGACAGTCTCTCATGGGGAGTACTGCTATAGTTTAGGGTTTACACTCCCGGAAACTAACATGGAAACCCAAAATGGGCCCTATAAAGACTACAGTCCTTCTAAAAGGGGGCTATATTGGTTGCCATGTTAGTTTGGAGGAGTGTAGGGTTTGGGCTATAGACTCTTATGAGGCGTCCCCGGTAGAGCAGGCCTATGGGAGACCATTGACTTGGTAATTACCCCAGAAACCCTAAAACCAAAACCCTAAGCCTGAAATCATAAGAGTTATTCATGGCATCATGCATGAAGGCTTTTTTTGTATCCTTGAAACCCTAAACATCCCCAAACCCTGCATCCTCAAGCCGAGCATAAAAAATGCATAGGCCCCAAATCAGAGCAAAACAAATTGGTCTGAACCTCGCACACTTGCATACAAGCCCTAACCCTAAACCCTAAACCCCCGAACCCCTACCCGAGTAAACCCTAAGCCCCAACCCCTCAACCCCAGCCCTAAGAGACAAGGACCCTAAACCCTAAACCCTACCCTCTCTCAGAGGAGTGGCTGGACCCAAGCTCGGCAAAGAAGTGGAGCCAAACCTGAGATGGTCGAAGTGCAAGGGGTTGGCGTTGTGAGGGTTTAGGGTTTAGGGCTTAGGATCTGGGGCTTAGGGTTTAGGAATTGAAGCTGGAAGTGTTTTAGGGTTTAAGGCCTCCAAATACACGACAAGCATACCCGTCCTGCTGGATAGAGGCCTTTATAAACAATGTAGACCCATGATGAATAAACCCCCGCCTTTCAAGGGCCTGAATATTAGGACCTCTATATATAATCCCTATTCAGGGGAAGGGGTTTATTAGCCAGGGGTCTGGGTTACCCATGATGGAGAATGACATGGAAAAAACGCAGGACATGAATCCCTCAGTCCGCTTCGATGGGTACGTAAAGATGTATAGGGTCTAGGAATATTATATCTCCATAATGGAGAATGGCCTGGAAAAACATGGACCTTGAAATGGACATCGGGCTTGGAGGCCCATGGGACGTAGTAACTACTTATAACTGGGAAAATGACCCTACTTTTACTTGGGGCAACCCCTATAAGCCCATTTAGGGGGATTAAAAGTAGGGTTATAAGCCCAGTTATAAGTAGTTACTAAGTCCCATGAACCCTAAACCCAAAACCCTAAACCCTTTGTATCCCTATAGCCTCCTTTTTAAAGAGCCCAGTTATAAGTAGTTACTAAGCCATGGGCCTCCAGGTAAGACCACCTCCCATGTCTCTTTCTGGCTTTTGACCGAAGATCCACGATGGGTTTAGGGTTTAAGGTTTAGGGTCCTCTGTATGCTTTGCTACCCAGGGAGCCCAACAGCCCCTACATAAGGAATATGCCCTACATCATAGGAGCTATATGTAGGCTAAACTCCTTGCATGGGGTTATACGGGATTCTATAAAGGAGTATTATCTCGGAGGGCTTACTATGGGGGATACTAGGAGTTTAGACTATAGCTCATATGAAGGATCCTAGTATCACCTAGGGTATATTCGTTAATCAAAGCTCTCTGGGTACCTCCAAGGCTTGATAAGCCCTCTTCACCAGGTCGTTAACGGGGGTGCGTGCAAGGGGGATATATGTACCGGGGAACCTTAGGGAGTATCAGGGAGGATTAAGGAATGGTTGGCAACCCTGGCCATCAGACTGCTAGAAGGAAGGCCGCAGAGAGGGGCTAGAATCTCAAAAGGGTTTAGGGTTTAGGGTTTAGGGTTTAAACGAAACCAGTCGGCAGATCTCGGAGAATCAGAATGTCTCTGCCGCGCTTACGGGTCATGCGGCGCAATTTAAGGGAGCTGCCAGTATGCTGCCATCTTTGCATTGCACCGGATGAGCAGCCTTTCTCGCGTATACTCCTCTATGAGCCTCAATCTAAACTCCTTCAAGGGGGTAATATAGGGGATCATATGTAGGGCAGTATTATAAGGGTTATTAAGGGGGATACTACGGTAGGAGTTTAGACTATAGCTCATGTAGCCCTAGGGCAGTGGGGTCACTGGGAACCTCCGCATATTGAACCTGACCCTCATCCTGAACACACCCCGAAGCATACAACATGTCCCTTTCTCCAGAAAAGCGGAACTGCTTCGAGACAAGTGCGCTTGAACAAATCCGATCTCCATGCCATTTCCCATGTTGTTTCTCATTCGGGCCCCCATTATTGGGGCATAATATCCCTAATTCCCACGTGGTTCTCCATGTTGGGGTATGATAATATCCCTAAACCCTCGACATCTCTGTATACCCTTTAAAAGGACCTAGGGTGTACAGTTCATTCTCCATTTTCTTGTCCATTTGCTTCGAAATTGTTGGTACTAATTTTGGCACCTGCCTCACCTGGAGGGATGGTAAAGCTAACCCTAGAACCTAAATCCTGAATAGTACTTGGAGGCCCATGGGACTTAGTAACTACTTATAACTGGGATTATAACCCTACTTATACTTGGGGTTACCCCTATAAGCCCATTTAGGGGGATTATAAGTAGGGTTATAAGCCCAGTTATAAGTAGTTACTAAGTCCCATGGGCCTCCAAGTAGTTTCTTCTTTATTTTCCATTAGTACGGCCTCAATACCTCCTGGCAAAGACTTTGAACCTACACCCTACCTGAAAGCCCAAAGGTATGTAAAATAATGGCCTTGGGTTGCTTTAAAGGTTTTGGCCATTATTTCACCTACTTTTGGGTTTCAGGTAAGCCCCGAACTGAATCTGCCCTGGGATCTTTTTTATTCAGGGTGCCGAAACAGCAAAACTTACCTGAGGGCACCTGGAATTGCGTATGTTATTGGTTTAAGGTTTATAGGGTTTAGAGGCTTTGGGGTCTAAGGTATGATACATCTCTTAGTAAGCCCATTATACCCGTTCTGTAACCCCTTTACCAGAAGGTTACCTAACCCATTAGCCCTAGAATTCGCAGAGTAAACGTGTTTTCAGGACACCCCTTCACGGGTTTCGGGCTTGTACCCCTAGACTTGCACCCCTGGGTTTTGGGATCCTTGTAAGGGACCCTAGGGGACTGTATGAGGGCTAGATTAAGGACATATTGGGGAAACCTTTTAAGGGTACGACCCTAGGGGTACAACCCTGAAGCCCTTGAACCCTGCAAAAGGGAGCCATGAGACTCCCCCACACACTGCAAGAAAGCCCCATTCCCAAGCCCTTGAGACCAGTACACCTGAGGAGATATGGTAATTCCCGAAATAGGGGAACCCCAAAAAAGACCCAAAATACTATTGGGACCCCAAAAAGCCCTAGACCCGAAACCCTAAAACCCTAAGATCCCTAATTCTGGGAAACCCCCAGAGTTCCATGGAACCCAAGGCACTATGCCCGCTGCGATTTGTGTTGGACTCCTTGGCTGCTTCTGGAGTGAAGTTTAGAGTTTAGGGTTTAGGGTTTAGAGTTTAGGGTTCAGGGCTTAGGGTAGAGGGTTTAGGGTAGAGAGTAGGGTTTAGTTTCCCATAAAACCTAAACACTAGTATAACCCTAATTTAACCCCGACATAACCCCAATATAACCCTCATCTAGCCCTTAGACCCTTCGAACCTAAAATCCTTCACAGGGTCTATGTAGCAAGTGATCAAGTCTGGAATCCTAAGACCTGCCGCCGTCACAGAGATGCCGGGCATGTCAGGCGTCCCCTTCAGCATGGTCCGCTGCAGCCAATGGCAGAAACACAGCCATAAGTTGCATTTCTGCATGGCGCGTAGAAGATGCCTTCACTTGGCACGTCTTCTCGAAGACCACCAGACCTGATACAGACCTTCCCTCTACCAAAGTGAGCCTGCACAGCATAAGGACCAAGTACAAGACCTTTCTTGAATTTGATGATATGGATGTTTCCCAAAATTAGGGGTACCTTTTGGATAATAAGGACTATAGTAGTAGGGGGTCTATATTGGGGTACCCCTATTTTTGGGAAACCACAATATCTGCTGCGCGGAAGTCCTTTGCATCCTGCTCCTGATCAGCAAAGAACCTGCCGCAGCACCGTAAGCCTCATCGTTTGGGGCAAGCCGTGCTGCGGCAGACCTGGACCCCAAAAATATGTAAAATAATGGCCTGTATGGCTGCAATTATGGGTTTAGGGCTATTATTTTACATACCTTTGGGGTTTAGGTACCCTGAATCTTCAAACCTCGACCCCAACTGCTGTAGGGGAATGATTGCCAACTGGATGGTTTCAGGGTTGTAAGGTGGTACGGCCGTTGAGGTTAGAATACCGGGGAAATTCTCGGCGACCCCTAGGGCAATATCTGGATCATCTCGGGGTACTGATAAGAGGCAGGAGAAATGGCACAACCGCGAGCCTTGTGTGGATATGATACGGAATTCTAGGCGACCCTACTTGGAGGGTCAGGGGGACTTAGTAAGTAGGTCAATAACCCCTATAACCCATATAGTAACCCTAATTATCTCCATTATTAACCTACTTACTAGGTCCCCCTGGCCCTAAACTCTAAACCCTATACTTACAATTTCCCCCTGACCCTCCAAGTAGGGTAATAGGATGGGGTAAGACTGGACAAGCAGGATAGCGGCCCAACCTGAGGGGATACAACCCTTACCGTCTTGACCAACCCCTCTTTAAGGACCCCCTACCCATTTTGAAGGGGGCTACTATGAGTTTCCAAAAAGAGAGAGGGATGTGCCTAAAACGGACTTGGTAATGTTCAGGGTTTAGAATTTTCAAGGTTAAGGGCTTAAGCAGGGCGATCTAGAATAATTACAGTTCCCAATTTAAGGCAATTCCACTACTGTTCCCGAAATAGAGCACCATGTAGGGTGAGGTCTAAGCCCTAAACCCTAAACCGCTTGAAATTGACCAGCTCGAGGATTAAGGTATTCTCTCTATGCCCTAAACCCTAAACCTTAACCCCTAAACACTAATTCCCTAAACCCCGATTCCCCATTTCCTAAAACCCTAGACCCTAAACCCCAATTCCCTATTTCCTAAAACCCTAGACCCTAAACCCAATTCCCTATTCCCTGAAACCCTAAAGCCCCATTCCCTGACCCCTAAATCTTGCAAGGTATGCCCACACACTTCAGCCTGCAGGGTCCAGAAACCTGAATCCCAACTCCCCAAACGGTCAAAGACTTGAAGTTTGTACCCTGAATGTTTGGGTTTAGGGTTTAGGGCTAAGGGTTGTAACCCTAACTCCCTGGATTTCAGGTCTAGGGTGAATGTTCAGGGTTTAGGGTCTGGGGTGAATGTTTGTAACCCTGGGTCTAGGGTCCCAAAAAATGCCCTTGTTAAGGGCCATCTTCCATGGTTTAGAAACCCAAACCCAAGGGTACAAACCCTAAATCCTAAACCCTTAGCCCTACACCCTAAATCCTAAACCCTTAGCCCTACAAACCCTAAACCCTACACCCTAAACACTCCAAACCCTAAGGGTACGAAGGAAAAACCTCTGAGACTGAGTAGCCTTTTTTTGGTTGTTGAGCCAAGTAAGATTATATTCCTTTCATAAAATACTGTACCCAAAAGGAGGATATAATCTTACTCTATATTGGGTACCGTAGTATCCCCAAATAAAATACTACACAAGTAACCCCTATGTAATCCCAGTTTCCATTTCATGTTCCATTTTCTTTTCCATTTGATTCTCCATTATAGGGCCCTAAACCCTAAACCCTGAACCCCCCTAAACCTTAAACCCCCCTAAACCCCAAATCCCCAAATAAAAAAGTTTCAACTCCGGGGCCCTCCTTGGAGCTAATTGGGGTCTAGCGTTTAGGGTTTAGGGTCGAAGCGTTTAGGGTTTAGGGTTTGAAGTTTAGGGTTTGGGGTTTAGGGCTTAGCGTTTGGGGTTTTGGGCTTAGCTTTTGGGGTTCTGGGAGGCTTGTTCAAAATAATCTGCATCCAAAGGATCCAAAACTACAAATGATAGCTAGTTTCGCTGCAGGCTTCACACACGTACTTCCTGCCTATGGATCCCTCGGGCCATATAACCCCTCAGGCGCCCCGTGCCCCTCATATGGGCTACAGCCAATCTGTTCCACATAATTACTGGACATGGGTCCTTAAGAGGTAATACATTTCGGACTATACTAACCTACCACACGGACCCCTATAGTCCGCCTTAAGTAGATAGAATATGGGGTATATGGGGATCTTATTATAGTATACCCACAGCCATATTCTATCTACTTAAGGGGGACTAAAAGCCCTCAACTCTAAACCCCTAAACCTCAAACCCCTACACAGTAAACCCTAGACCCTAGCTAGACCCTGATCTACTGTTCCTTGGGTCCCTCAAGGCCCCGAATGAATCTCCAAGGTTCCACAGCACCCGCCACACTGATGGAAGGCTCTTCCGAAGAGGGTGATAGCCGCGCTAGCAGGGCACCTGCACAACTTCTAACCCTATATACACCCTAATGAAACCCGTTCCCAAAACCCGAAAACCCTAAACTGAGCAGCGCCGCGGAATGCGAAGAGGTCAGCGAAGCACTAATTCGACACCCTCACCCCAGAATATGATATGTGACTTGTGTTTCTGGTGCTGAGGCGATAGTGGGCGAATGGATCTCTGTATTCACTATATGAGCCATAGTTTAAACTCCTAGTATCCCCGTTATAACCCCGATAGTAGTCCCCTATGTACACCCCTACATAATCCCCTTTAAGGGGTTTAGACTATAGCTCATATGTTAAAAAGAGCCCCATAAACACTAACCCTATAGCGACTGGGAGGCCCATGGGACATAGTAACTACTTAGGTCCCCTTAAAGGGAGCTATAGGGATATATAAGGATTAGGGTTTAGGGTTTGGGGCCCCAAATAATCAGGCTTCAGGGCCCAAATACCATTAATATTATAGTGGTTAACAGGGCTTATAACCCTACTTCTAATTGGGGTAACCCCTATGAGCCCATTTAGGGGGCAAGTAGGGTGTCAAAAGATTACCTGAGGCTGCCACAAAAGCTAGGAACCAGTACTTGGAGGTTCAGGGGAGCTTAGTAAGTAGGTTAATAATCCCTATAACTCATACAGTAACCCGAATTATCCCCATTATTAACCCACTAAGTCCCACTGACCCTCCAAGTAGTTACAGCAACTAGCTAGTCATGAAGGGCTTATGCACGGCTGCCAGAGAGTTGCTTGGAGAGTCTGGGAGCCTTAGTAAGTATGGGGTTTAGGGTTTAGGTTTTAGGGCCAGGGGGAGTTAGTAAGTAGGTGAACAATGGGGATAATTAGGGTTACTATATGGGTTATAGGGGTTATTGACCTACTTACTAAGTCCCCCTGACCCTCCAAGCGCTATGTGCCGAAGGTCAAGTGTTTATACTCCTTGCAAAACCTTACTGGGGGGGTAAGTAGGGAATGAAGGAATATGTTACGTTGGGGTTCTGTGGGGAGTTAGATTCCCTAAAGGCCTACTAGCCGCCAGTAAGATAAAACGGTTTTGAAACCGTTGTGCATACAAACCACCATTTAGGGTAGGGCCGGGTGAGGAAACTATGTCTTGCTCTGTCCTATGGGAATACTGTGCGCCACCCTGGGGTTAGGTGTACTAGTGGCTTAGGGTTGATAGTCTTCAGAGTTTAGGATATGTTCTAATAATACCCCTGTGGTAATCCTATAGTGACCCTGATTAAGTAGGCTCCCTAACCCCCTAACAATTTCAGGGTCCCACAAAGTACAGCACTCTACGTAGAGTAGTCATCCTCTTTATCAAATATGATGCCAGTATGGGAGTTTTTCAAGAACGGAGGCCTCTAGGGACCCTAGCGATATGTTGGAAATTTTCAACTGGTGTTGGGTAACAGTCTCATATGGCTGATACTAAGAACCCTGCATGACCCGAAGGATCCCAAACTGGGAAAGGTATGGTACTGTAGCATCATAAGGTCATGCTGGGATGTGAATATCGACATTAGTGCAAGCATTTGTCATGGGTGATGGTTTTTTTGTTGCGGGCACGGCTTTCCCTAAACCCTAAACCCTAAGCCCCAAACCCTAAAACCCCCAAACCTCAGGATTCTGGACCCCTGGGAGGATCCAAGAGGATTTAGGGTTTAGGAAAGCGGAACCATGATTATGATAACCAATGCCACTGATACTCTTGGCTAATTTCTGGGGTGCTGTAGAGAGGAACTGCCTTCTAGATCCTCTCAGCGGTCTAGGTTCAGGGCACTTGCTTGCATTCTTGAAATCTGACCCATCCTCACAATATGAGGAACCCTGAAAAACGCGCCGATGATGATTTTACTGCGCGTGGGGAAGAATACATACATGTAAGTACATATCCAAATACGTATGTGTATACGTACACGCATATCAAATATACGAATGCGTAGATGCATGTATAGAGAGGGGAAGCATCCCCTGATTCTGAAGCCACTGCGTTCACAGGGCCTCGCGTCAGCGAGGTTTGAGCCAACTGCTCGATCTCCTGGCGAACGCTCAATGTTCTTTCGGAAGCACAGGGTGTTGGGCTTAGGGATCCCCAGGTCAAAAAGGTAGTTTCCCAACATAAGGGGACCCCAATAAAGACCCCAATATACTATAATCCTTATTATGTATACCCTATAGTCCCAAAAAGGTACCCCCCCAATTTTTGGAAAACCTCAAATACATGCCCCTTTTAAGGGCTTTAGGGTTTAGGGTTGAGGTTTTATTCTTGATTAGGCTCACTCTTTAAGGATGTGTATCCCCAATGCTCCCCAACTCGCGTTTTAGGGTTTCAGTAAGCCACAAAAACAAAACCCCAAGCCAGGCCCCTAAACCCAAACCTCTAAACCTTTACCGCGGACTCTTTGACACTTCCATGCCTCGTCAGCACCAGGCCATGTGGCGTCGCCTCAATATTTCTCCAAAGCTCAACCCTAAACTACCCTGAACCCTAAACCTAAACCCAAAACACCAGAAATTTCCTAGCTGAGGGATATTGGGCTTTCTGGGTAGGATTTAGGGCATAGCGTTTAGAAGGTTCAAGGTCTAGGGTTTCGGCCCTTGTAGGGGACGTGCGGGATGTATGGGAGTTTCTCAGGATCCCCCCTTGTTAGCGTTTGGGATTTGGAGTTCAAGCTTCTGGGTTGAGGGTTGAAGTTTGAATCAAGCATTAGGTTGAAGGTCTGGGCTCAAGGTTTCCGTGGTTCTGCAAACTATCCGCCGCAGAGTTTAAGTTGAAGATCGTGGAATTGGGATTTTCATCCAGGGGCTGGGATACATAGAACATGGACAAAGACAGCGTTTCGAAGAATCATGTACACCCGAGGCGGAGCCCCCACCCAATAATAGCGATTACAACGGATAATAGAGATTGTATTAGGGTCCTCTTATATTCTTATTATACCACTATTACAGGGTGGGGGGTCCTCCTAATGTATATCGGGCTTTAGCAACTGGAGGAGGGGCTTCGGCGTGTTGCGAGAGGGTCAGTGTTGAGGGATGTGGCACAAAATCCGGAGAGAGGCACCCAACCCTCAACCAGAAAAAACCCTGAACCCCAAACCGTAAACCCTGAACCCTAAACCCAAAATCCTGCACCCTAAACCCTACACCCCTAAAACCCTAAACCCCGAACCCTGAGCCCTGAAACCATGGGTTCCCCTTTTGGAGGATGTTGGAAACCCTAACACTTACGACAGGGACCCTTGGGGTCCTCTGTGTCTTTCACTTAGCCCAGGCCAGCAACCCCAAAAGAAGGCAGAATAATAACACCAAACCCGTAAAAAATCGCCCAAAGGTGATTATTCATGATTATTCTACATTCTGTTGGGGTTCAGGTACCCACTATGCGTCATCCCAACTTTTCATGATGAATTTAAACTTGCCTCAAAGAACCCCCTGAACCTTAATCCGCAAACATTGACCTGTTTGACACTGTCCTTTTTACGATGTCCCTAGCGGGGCTGGCCCAAAGGCGGTAGGTAACTTGCTGATTCCCTTAGGGCTTCATCCTTCCAGGAAGCCCGGGTGATGCACCGTGTCAGTCAGATTTTGCAACTCCTGGAAGGTCTTCAACTCTGCGAAAGCTCTTGAAAGAGGGGCTTTTCCCAAGCCTCGCCGTGGATCATGCATCTCTGCGTCGTCAATGCATGCTCCACTGCGAGGCTTGGGAAAAGCCCCTCCTTCAAGGACTTTCGCAGAGTGGGAGAGCTTCCAGGCATGTGCAAAGTCTGATTGACACGGTGCATCAGGCCGATTCCAGTAAAGCCAGGTTCTGCGCAATCCCATGTCAGACCTCGTGGTCGCTGCGAAGAAGGCCATGGAGAGACAGCCAGAAAAAACTTCCGGCAAGCGGAAGCCTACACGTGAGACCAGCGGTGCTGGAAGTATCTTTCAGATTCTGGATACTATACTATATACCCAAGGTGTCTGAGGTGCCAGAGGGTAGAACGCCGGATGTCACGTTTCCAGCCATCATCCGGAACGAGTCATTGCCAGCCAGCAGAAAAACCGTGTTGCAAGACCTCCTGCGGCTGTTCAACACCCAGGCTGGAACGCAGCGTATTGACAGGGCGCAGAAAAAGTTTAGGGAGCCAGAAATCCGGAGGTAGTTGGCAAAGCGCATGTCAGAGATCGTGGCAGAGACTTTTTAGAGCTAGAACTGGTGAACATGATATAATGGCAAATGGAGACGACATGAAAACTTGTATTATGCTGCGTTTGTAATGCAGTGAAGTCTGCCAACTTACCAATATTATTAAGGTCTATTCGCTCTATACCATTTGTATGCAAGGAATCTAGGATCATGTTAAATGGACAAATGTCTACATGACTTCCATCCTGCAGCTGGGTTCTTCTATACCTGAACACCCAAAAGTATGTAGAATAATGGCCTTTTGGGCTACTTTAGGGGTTGTGGGCGATTATTTTGCCTATTTTTGGGGTCCAGGTAGCGCCCCGCCCCCCCCCCATTATGGACCATTCCTGGCCATCTGACACAGGCGTGGAGGCTCGGTGACAATCAGGGTTCGGTTTCCCAGAGGGTCCAAGTTTAGGCTTTAGGCTTTAGGGTTTAGGCTTTTGTCTTCAGGATTTAGGGCTTGCTGTGAGCTACCGTGCAAGCACTGATGAGTAGGTGTCAAGGACTCTTCGAGTGCATGGTTGCATGCGAGGTGCT
>CAJNIZ010020546.1:52681-64283 GCA_905231905.1 Symbiodinium pilosum | reverse complement strand
CAACCGGGATGCAAGCTGCAGCCACCATAGAAGCCAACTCAGAACGGCAGAACAACATAGCAGATAAGCCCTAAACCCTACTTGGAGGGTCAGGGGGACTTAGTAAGTAGGTTCATAACCCCTATAACCCACATAATAAGCCCAATTATCCCCATTATTAACCTACTTACTAAGTCCCCCTGACCCTCCAAGTAAAGCCTTAAGCAACCCTCGGGGTTGAGTTGCAAACACATCCACCGAGCAGCGACTTTCCAGCCCCCAACGCTGTTTAGGGTTTAGGGTTTAGAACACCCAACATTCATGCGGTTTAGGTTTTGTTGTTTAGGGTTCACGGTTTAGATACCTGAATATGCACTACTTGGAGGTTCAAATTTACTTAGTAAATAGGACACTATGGTGATAACTAGGGATAATAACTGGGTTATGGGGTCTTTTAACCTACTTCCTAAGTCCCCCTGACAGTCCAAGTAGGGTATGTATTTCGTGGGAACTTGCAGTTTGGCGGCGCTGCGCACCGCAAGGTGAAAAATGCAGAGTGGGCTTTGCCTAAACCCCCCACAATCAAGGGCTCTTAGCACATCCTTTGAATTTGCGCATGTTTTCTTGTACCAATTCTGGCTGACCATGTTCTGGCTAGAATATGTCCGCATCCCTTCTCTGTAGCGTAGCCGTCCCTTCTAAATAGCTCGTCTGAATATGATCCTTCTTTATCCCTCAGACAACCAGGTAGTCCCTGAAACCCTAAACCCTAAACACCTAAACCCTAACTAAACCCTATAAACCCTAAACCCTATAAACCCTAAACCCCTAAACCCTAAACCCCAAACCCCTAAACCCCTTAAAAGTCCCGCCTAAGAGCCCCTGACAAAGCGTTAAAGGTACTCCCAAGTTGCGCGTCCACCCACTCGTACAGCTCATTGAGCCTTGTCTCCAAAATATCAAGCTCGTCTCGAAACAGAAACGTGTCGAACAGCCTTCTGCGTGCACCTTTCATCTTGTTAATGGAGGGTACTACCAAAAATGAGTACCAGCTTTTTTGAAAGGGAGTTTCCAGAACTAGTGGGAACGGTTAGTTAGAGGCCAAGATGACTAGCATATTATAGGAACTGCAAGCACGGGACATCTGATTTTGAAACTCACAAATGAGTCATCTGAAATCTTAACATTTCAGGAACCTTGAGCAGTATCAAATTTGATCCAGAAACAGTACTTGAAGGTTCATCGGCAGCTGTGGGTGAAGCAGTCCTAAACCCTAAGCCCTAAAACAGCCATGAACCAGTGCAGGGGCGTAAAGCCCTTCTCAGAGGTTCCGCTCGTTCAGCAACGCTTCTCTCATCACCCGCTTTTCCAAGAGATCACGGATAACTCCAGGTGCGTCATAGTTATAGGGGGGGGGGGGCATATACAAATGCATGTCCAAAAATAGTGGTGTTAGACCCTAAATCCAGAGGCCCACTTAAACCATGATCAGCACACCTGTTAAGCCGTGACCCTCCCAAGCAGCGACCTTGGCTTCTAAACTCCAAAAGCCTGAGCCAAGCCTGTCACCTCAATGAACTACAGCTTATTGCTATACCAACTCATTCGAATTATTATCAACAAAAGTGTAGGTCATTCGGGTCGCAGGTGAATCTCCCCTGGTCGGTAAACATACCCTACACCCCTTCTAGGAAAACATCCTACACCCTGAACACTAAAGCCCTCAACATTTGATGGCGTTTGAGAAGCCCACTTGAAGGTTCATGGGGCTTAGTAACTGCTTATAGCTGGTCGTAAACCCTACTTATAACCCCCGAATTTGGCGTACCCCAATTATGAGTATGGTTATACATCCACTTATAAGCAGTCACTGGGTCCCATAAACCTTCTAAACCCTAAACCCTAATCCCTAAACCCTCAACCCGGATCCCCCTAATCCCTACACCCTAAACACTATACACCCTAAACTCTATACACCCTAAACACCCCTATCCCTAAACCCTAAACCAGGCCTTTGCGGAGTTTCCAGCCATGGCTTGAACAGTTCAAGGCTTCGTTGATGCTTGCGGCGACATCCGCAGGTAGCGGCGTACGCAGTGGAGCCTCGGGTTTAGGGGTTACTTAGGCATAAAGGTTTTTTGTCGCGGGATTAAGGTTTGGGGTATAGGGTTTAGGGTTCATGGGACTTAGGAACTACGTATAACGGGGCTTACAACCTTAGTTATACTCCACCTAAATGGATTTACAGGGACTACCTTAATTATTAATAGGGTTATAATCCCAGTTATAAGTAGTTACCAAATCTCATGGGCCTCCAAGTAAAGTTTGGGGTTTAGGGCTTGGGGGTCTGGGGTTTACGGCTTATCGTTTAGGGTTTTGGGGTTTGAGGGGTTTGGGTGTACCTCCACCCCGAAAGCAGGTAAGATAATGTACCCAAAAACCTCAAAAAGGGCCCGAAAGGACAATTTTTTCATACTCGTAGAGCATCGTCATAGGGCTTTGGATTGAAGTTTTGGCCTAGACTTTAGGTTGAACAAGGCTTCGTTTCCCAAAGCAAGAAACGTCGACTTCACAAGGAAAGGACAAAGCCACTGAACCGAAGAAACAATGCCCAACATAGAGGGACACCTGAGTAAGTCTGAAGTACAGTCCCCCTGAAGTAGATAGAATATGGTGTATATGGGGATCTTGCTATCATATACCCAAAGCCATATTCTATCTACTTAAGGGGGACTACAGACCCCCCAGGCCTTTCAGATTTCAGCCCTCTACACATATGCGGGATCTTATGATGTGACTAGTGTGGAAGCTACCCTTGCTGGCACTCAGTAGCCCGGAACGGATGGCTGGATGCAGATACTCCCCATGCAACCCCTAAAAATGGGCACCATGCTTCATTCATTCCATACTAACCAACGAGAAAAATTAGTGTAGATGCCCTAAACCCTAAATCCTAAATCCTAAACCCTAAACCCGAAACCTAAACCCGACACCCTAAAATCCGTAGCTTGGGAAACTGGCGTGTGTGCAAGGCGGGAGATGTCTGGCAGCGCATGCCGTTGATGCAGATTCACCTGAGGTAGCTTTTTTTTTTGTGGTGGCTGAACCGAAAGAATTCTTTTCCCGGTGCAGACTGCCATACCCTAAGGGTCCAAGGACCCAAATAGTCGGGCTTTGGGGCCCAAATAGCATTAATATTATAGTATTTGAGCCCTAAACCCATAGTATTTGGGTCCTTAAGACCCTTATATAGTCCCCATATATCTCTCTATAACCCCTTTAAAGGGACCCTATTATTTGGGTCCTTGGACTTTCAAGGTTAAAAAATGGATGGTCTTACTCGACTTTGGGGGGTTAGGGTTTAGGGTTTAGGGGGCTAAGGTGACCCTTGGCTACTGCATGTCCCTCTGTTTGTATCTTGCAAGGCATATTTCTTGGCAAGATTGGGCTTCCGCTCGAAATGCTTGGAGTTTAAGCCAGCACCTATCAAGACCTGAGCCATACATAGTCTACACTCCGAGTATCCCCCTTAATGAGCCCTAAAAATACTCCCCTATTTCATCCCCGATAGAAGCCCCCTTAAGGAGTTTAGACTACAGGTCACATGGTTTACTGCACGAAAGGATGACATTATGACACAAACCGGTAAACAAGAAAATGCGCACCATCCTAGATGCTGAGCTCCCTAGTCCAAAAACAAAGTTCAGTTTTGATCTCTTGTACGGCTACGTATATCCCCCAAAATGAAGAACAACGAGCAAGCACCAAGATTTGATAGCATTCTGCTTCAAGAGCATATACCCCAAAAGGTCAAATGTTACCTACCCAGCTACTAAGACCCTGAACCCTAAACCCTCAAAACCTTCACCCCTAAACCCTAAACTCTTAAAACCTTCACCCCTAAACCCGAAACCCTTTGTACGCCATGCACCCAGTCACGTAGTGAATGCCCTGTACAGCCAGCGACACAACCAACCATCGATTGGCCATCCCATGGGCTGTAGGGCTGTGTAGGGGTAATGGGCCCCTAATATGGGCCCTTAGGCCTTGTAGGGGGATTCTAGGAACCCTTAAAGGGTACATATGAGAGGCTTAGGGCTTAGGGTTCAGGATTTAAGGCTTAAGGTTTAGGGTTTAGGGGGTTTGGGGTTTAAGGTCTAGGGTTTAGGGGTTCAGAGTTTGGGGGTTTAGGGTTTAGGGGTTTAGGGTTTCGGGGTTTAGGGTGTAGGGTTTATAGGGAGTATTTTCGGGCTGCCACACTTCGGCGGGATTATCATGAGTCTTGCTTTCTTCCTGCCAGTACTGTCGCTGGAGCAAATCCTTGCACCACCTAGTGCCCCTAAGATACTGTATTTGCTTGGAGTAAACAAGCTACCTAAGAAATGGTTTTGTATCTAGCAATTCGGTATCTTTACATTTTGTAAGGCTCTCAGGCTACTCCAAGGCGGTGCAGGACCTTGAAACCTGCACACCTTCTGAATGTGGGGTAGTACTTTGAGGGCACCCAACATAATGTATGAAGAGTTCTTTCTGGATTTTCCAGCTTAGGATTCGCGATCGAAGATTGAGGGTACCATGATCCCGCCATTATGACAAGGCTCAGAAGTAGAATAGTGAGAATGTCTTGCACGCGCCAATTTTGGGCGGTTACTTGGAGAGTCACAGGGAATTCGAGAATGGGTTAGCTCAAGCTGCCATGAGGGCACTGATCATGCCCTGCAAGACTCTGCTTCTTTTTGGTGGGAGGAGTCCTTGGAGGGTCAAGGGCAATCAAGAAATAGGTCAATAATGGGTGTAATTAGGGACTTTGATAGGTGTAAGTAGGGTCATTACATGCTCTATAAAGGGGTTGTAAGTATACTTACTGACTGCTCTTGACCCTCCAAGCATTGTACCCTCAACTCCATACCGCGGGCTCGAGCACGACAGCTTCAAGAACGCATCGACCCCTCCACGCTAGATCCTAACCTTTAGACCCTCTTAAACCCAAACCTGCAAACCCTACGTAAACTCTAACCCCTACCTGAACCCCACAAGTGTATGAAATAATAGCCTTTTGGGCTGTCGTTAGAGGTTTTGGGCTGTCATTTTACTTTTCGGATCCAGCTAGACCCTTATCCCTACTTTGAGGGTTTGGCTGTTTGGGACGTGGAGCTTGGGGCATTCCACGAGAATGTTTGTCTTTTCACATTTAGGGAGTTCTGGTCGTAGTCTCTTCCGAGCTGAAGCTGAGAGGGGTTTGCGGTTCTAGGGGTTTAGGGTTTAGGGTTCAGGGTTTTAGGGTTTAGGGTTTAGGGTTTAGGGGGATTTGAAAGCCTTCAGGCTTTTGGGCCTTGGCGGGCTTGAAGCCGGATTCAGCGTCCAGGGCTCAAAGACTAAGACTGCGTCTACAAAGCGGGACCCTATACCGTACGCCTTACTTGGAGGGTCAGGGGGTTTAGTAAGTAGGTTAGTAACCCCTATAACCCATTTAGTAACTCTAGTTATCCCCATTATTAACTTACTTACTAAGTCCCCCTGACCCTCCAAGGAACTGAAACCCTATGCTTACCCAAGCTAGCTGGAACCCCACAGGGACCCTCCCTTACCCTGTATCAGATACAATTTAGTTTTTGGGGGAAGGCAATCCTTAATCTCTACACTAAACCACGAAGCCCTGCAAAACAAACGGCCGTGGGGTCTTCATAATCACTGATACTGGCGAAAGAAATGGCCAAGCAATGGAACAAGACATGGAAGCTGAGATTGTGCAGGGGTTCATGTTGTGTTTATGATGTAGGGAGGCCTGAAGAATTACTGATACAATAGCGTTTTGAAGCCTTCTGAGGTACCCTATACCACCATGATACCAGGAATCTCGGACATGTTGGACATGATTTCAGCTCGGAGATTTATAAAGAGGCATCAGGTAACACGGAAGTACGTATAGGCCCGTTCTTTCAGGTTCCGAGCTTGTCTGGGGGAGCGTAAATGGTAGTAGGTGGGTGCTGCGGAAGGCCCTAAACCTGAACTGAACCCCCAATTTTCTAAATCGGGTCTAGGGTTTAGGACTTAATGACCTCAGTCCTGCAACTCTATGATCTTGACCCTCAGCCGCACTTGGTTCATATCCAACTGCCCCTGGCATCCATCCTGTAACTGTCACAACTTGTTTAGCCACCTCCCCGAAAACTTACCGGTGCTTCAGCTGGGTTGCTGTTGAGGAACTTAAATTAAGGTACCATAGTACGGCTAAATGAGCCATAATCGAAACTCCTAATATCCCCCTTAATAAATTAGGAGGACCCCCCACCCTGTAATAGTATAAGAGGACCCTAATATAATCCCTATTATGCTTTATAGTCACTATTACTGGGTGGGGGGGTCCACACAATTAATAACCCTTATAATAATAGTCCCGTTTCTAATCCCCTATAGAAGCCTCCTTTAAGGAATTGAGACTACGTAAACCCCCTCACTTTTAGGCGCTAGTCGCTAAAATTAGGATCCCGATTACAATCCCTATTAAGGGGAGGAGGTTTATTAATCAGTGGTCTGGGTTATATATCAAGGGTTGTTAGGAGGGACCTTACATACCCCCTATATAACCAGGTAAGCTACAAGGGTCCCCATGAAGGGTCCCTCCTAAAGCCCCTAGAACATAGTAAGCAAGAGGGTCTGCTTCTTGCACTCCTTGGGACTAAGTTCCTTTAACTGAAAGCCAGTCTGGGGGAGCTGCGGGGCGGCACTATATGGTAGTGTAGGGCCTAGGGTTTAGGGTTTATTGGGTTTATTGGGTTTGGGGTTTATAGGGTTTAGGGTTTGCAGGGTTTAGGGTTCATAGGGTTTAGGGCTTAGGGTTTATAGGGTTTAGGGTTTACAAGGTCTCGAGTTTAGGGTTTATAGGGTTTATAGGGTTTAGGGTCTCTCCATCTCTATCTGACACCTCTGAAATAAGCCTTAACCGTGTCGTGCACTTGATCAGAAACGGTAGTAAGATAAGGGTGTCCGGAAGGAACGCCGCTAAAGGCCATGAGTATGCCGTCAAAGCAAAACTTCTGCAGTGGAGACGTTTGTAGGATTAGGGACATAAGGTTAAGCGATACCTTTGCGAACCCCAAGCCTTATACACTCAACCCTGAGTAAGCCTAACCCCCCAACCCCAAACAAGCCCACAAACCCTACACCCCGCACCCCCGGGACGTAGGGTAAACCTTAAGACAAGGGGTCTTAGACCGACAAAAACCCTAAACCCTAAACCTGGGTTTCTGAGCGCGGGGCAATGAACAAAGAGATCGCACGGTTGCCTGTCTTACGTGGGAGGTCAAAGCTTTCTTGTCTGCGCGGGACCCCAATCAGAAGAGGGTTGTGGGGTTGGGGGCTTAGGGTTAAGGATTCAGGGTCTTGGGTTTAGGATTCAAGGTTAGGATGTAGGGTTTAGGATTTAGGGTCTAATTCGAAATTGTATGACAACAGGTGGATGTTTGCTTGCCATACCCCCCATTGGACACCTCATACGCATATATGGGACTTTCCGAAAATTGTTGATCCCTTCTTGGGGCTCGCTACAAGAAGGGTTTTAGTATTTGGGGTTCTATACTTATAGGGGTCCCCCTATTTGAGCCAACTACCATATGTGTATATAGACGAACACACCTTCTCTGTGCGAAAAATCTGCAGACTCTGGTCAGAATCCTTCCGCAATCATATAGCGCTGGCAAAGGTCCGAATACCGCAGCAACAGCAGCAACCTAAACCCTGAACCCTAAAGCAACTGCTGCCTACATTCCTTTTGCCACGGCCGCGCCGGACCTTCAGCTTGCAATCCTAAACCCTAATCCCTAAACCCAATAAATCCTAACCCTAGTTCCTAATCCCCAAGCCCTAAAACCCTAAAACCCAAGCCCTAAGCCCTAAACCTTAAACCCCAAGCCCAAAACCCTAAAACTTGGGTACTGCCCGCCCTCAGTAACAGTTGGCTAATACTTATAATATGGTTATATATATAGCCCTTAATAGGACCCCTAAGATGAACTGTTACTGGGTGGGGGCAGTACCCAAACTAAAACCATGCTGCCGGCGCACCACCCGCCTTCACGGACTGCCAAAGCAAGAGCAGCCCGCACACCACCAGATCAGGGTTTCGGGGTTCAGGGGCTTAGTTATATTATATACGGTTTATATAGGGTTTAGATAAGATTTAAGAAAGGGTTTATATAGGGCTTCCCTGGGATCCGCGTCGTGGGAGGCCCAAAATTTTGAAAAAACAGCAAAAACCCAAGGTTGCTTCGAAGGGATTGTAGGAGAGAATCTCATGGAACATGAACTTGGGGGATGGAATCTTTAGGGTTTAGGGTTTAAGGATCTCATGGAACATGAACTTGGAGATTGCGTGATTTCATGGATATAATGATTTTATAGGTGGTAAGAGGGCTCCGGTAACCCTAAACCCTAAACCCTAAACCCTTAAACCCTAACCCTAAACCCTTAAACCCTAAACCCTTAAACCCTAAACCCTAAACCCCTGTAAGGGAAGTTTCAGGTGGATAGCTTTCCCCATGAACAAATGCGCAGGCCCCATATGATTCCCTCCTAGCCTCCCTAACCCCCCTAACCCCAAACCCTAATTTTGAATAGCCGAATAGCCCTGTAATAGTGGTATAAGAGGAATTTAAGAGGACCCTAATATACTCCTTACTATCCTGTATAATCATTATTACAGGGTGGGGGGTCAACCTAATACATAGGCTTTGTGCCAGGGGGTTACCCGCCTGCCAGCTTCAAACCTGAACACTGGCCTTAAACAAAAAAACCTGAAATCCAACCCCTAAGCCCTAAGCCTTAAACCCAGAACCCTAACCCCAAAACCCTAAATCGCAAACCTAAGCTTTCAAAACCTAAACCCTAAGCCACAAGAAGATTGGAGCTCTACTTGGAGGCCCATGGGACCTAGTAACACCTGAAACTGGGCTTATAACGTTACTTATAATCCCCCGAAATGGGCCTATAGGGGTTATACCCCAATTATAAGCAAGGTTATCATTCCACTGTTACGCAATTACTAAGTCCCATGGGCCTCCAAGTAGTCTAAACTCCTAGTATCCCTATTCATAACCCCTAAGATGCTCCCCTATATGATCCCCTATATAACCCCTTTGAAGGAGTTTACTTTGTGGCTTACTTGAGAAAAAAAAACTTTAAACTCTTTAGAAGCGGCCTATAGCGCTCGAGATCCGGATACTTGCCGGAGGACTCTTGCGACTCGCCTAGGACATCGCCCGCTTTGGCGCAGGAATCCCTATGAGGGTTTAGGGTTTAAATCCTAAACCATAATGCGGCTAAGGGCTAAAGTATGTTACTTAATGCTGTTTTTTGCAGGTTTAGGGCCATTATTTGACCTAGTTTGGGGGGGCGCGCCCTGTGCTCTGAGTTATTATCTGCGTCATTCTGGAAATACGGATTTCCTGTATCATCCACCAAACTTGAATCCAAAGCCATTTCCAGGGTTCCGAAAGCCCAATATGTCCACAGTCTACATGGGTGGCTCAAAACCAAGGCAGAGTATACCCTGTAAAAACTGAAAAGCTTCCGTAAATGTGCTTTGCAATCTGATACACACCTTGGAAAGCTTTGGGAACCCTGAACCCTTGTCTATTGGGAATCTTGATTTTGAATATTTTGCTTGGGGCTCTCATTGCAGAACCCTAAACCCTAAACCCTAAACCAGGGTTTAGGGCTTAGGGTTTCAACTTCTGCGGCAAGGGTCCTCATTTTACAGAGTATGACTCCAAGTTCTGACTCATCAAATGCGCTAAGAATCCGCAATCGGAATCTTCATTTGGGAACCATCTGATATTTGGAGCTATCCTTCTTCATTCTGCGCGTTCGTCTTAGTGTAGGTTTGGGAGGGTAGCATGCGGTTTAGGGCTCAGGGTTTAAGGTGTGTATATATTTCTCTATATACATATATATATATACGCACACATAGGCATAGGGACAGTGAAGAGATCTTAGTGGCCCCTATAGCAGATTGCATGGTTATGATATGTCATCATGCTGGTACATTCCCAAATTCAAATCTAATGCAAAGGACGAAGCCCGGAAGCCAGCACCCTAAAGCCAAGTAACCCTAAGTCCTAAGCCCGAAGCCCTATAAACCCTAAGCCCTAAATCCTAAGCCCTAAACCCAAGACCCTAAGCCCCAAGCCTAAATACCCTGAATCCTAAGCCCTAGACCCTAAGCCCCAAACCTAAATACCCTGAACCCTAAGCCCTACAGTCCCCTTCGAGTAGATAGAGTATGGTTTTGGGTATATTATAATAAGATCCCCATATACCACATATTCTATCTACTCAAGGGGACCTATAACCGTAGACCTAAACCCAAAATCCTAAACCCGAAGCCCCAAACCCTAAGCCCGAAACCCTATCAACACTTAAACCAACACTTGACATTGAACGCCCCAAGCTCTGCTTCCAAGTTTCAACCCAGGGTTTAGGGTTTTATGGGGGTTATATTGGGATAATGGTAATTAAAGTGGAAACTGGAAACTACTATTTAGGATTTAGGGGTTTGGGATTTAGGATTTAGGGTTTATGGGCGTACAAGGTTTAGGGCTTTTAGGGCTTAGGCTTAGGGCTTATGCGGTTAAGGGCCCAGGATTTGGTCGGGGGGAGGGGGGGGAGCGGGGGTGAATTAGGTAGGCCTAGGGTATAGTGTCTAGGATACATAGGGCTTAGGATTTGAAGTTCTAGGGTTTAGAATTTAGGGCTCCTTGTCCAGGATCTCATGGTTTAGAGCTTAGACCTCAGGAGGTTTGGGGCTAACCCTAAATCCTTAACTCTAAACCCACCATGAAACCCTCAACCCTAGACCCTTAACTCCCGAAACCCTAAACTCCCTAAACCCCCTAAATCCTGTTCGAGGTTCCTCACCAACCCCTTAATGATAAGGGTTTGCTTTTCCTTAATCTTCTGCTTGAAACAGGAAACTCCAAATATAGGAATGGAAAAAAGGGTACTCCTGGGGTACCTAGAACGTATCTGTCCAAACTCCTTGTGTCCCCTGTAATAACCCTATAATACTCCCTATCTAACCCCCTAAACCTCGAACCTTCAAGGAGTTTAGTGTTTTGCCAAGCCGCAGCAAGTCTCCTAATCGAAGCCGTAAACCCGAAACCCTAAACCTTAAAAAGCATGTATAGATCCTGTTATGCCAAGTCGCAGCAAGTCCCGTAGGCTAAAGCCTAAACCCTGAACCCTAAACCTAGAACCCCTAAATCCTGTTTTGCCAAGCTGCAGCAAGTCTCTAAACACTACATAACGCCCTATAACCCCCTAAACCCTTTGCAATCCCCTATATAGACCGCTCTAACCCTTTCTAATAATCCCTATATTAAGCCCTCAAGCCTACATAATCTCCGATATCACCCCGTCAAGGAGTCTAGTATTCGGCTACGTTGCAACAAGTCTGGTAATCTAAACCCTAACCCCTAAGCCCTACAACGCCACAACCCGTAAACCCTAAAAACACGAAACACCAATAAAAACAACAACTATTTACTTCGAGCATCCCCACCCTAAAGCTCTTATTGGACAAGAAATGCAATGTTTCCGGGAAGATTGGGGAAACTCTGCGGTTGGG
>CAJNIZ010020546.1:25460-40172 GCA_905231905.1 Symbiodinium pilosum | reverse complement strand
CTATGGGAACACTACAATCAAGGGATTAGAACTCGGACCCCCAAGGTCGTAGCCCTAAAGGGTTTTCCCAAAATACAACTAATATGGCTCCCATATTCCCAATGGTTTTCCTAAAATGGTCCCTAACCCAGGGGTACAACCTTAGGGGTCCAAGGTAGAACCCCTTGATACAACATTGAAGAAGGCTTCCCTAAACCCTACATCCCAAACCCGGTTTTGGGATTGATAAAGGCTTTCCGGGATGACATTTCAGGATCTCTAGGGGTTGGGGGGGAAGGTTTGGGGTTTAGTGTCGGGGGTTTAGGGTTTAGAGTTTACGGGTTGTGGGAATACGGCTTAGGATTGAATGGTTAAGGTTAAGCTTGCGGTTTAGGGTCTAGGGTCTGAGGTTGAGGCTTTTCAAAGCTAGGTTTCCCAGAAACCCCTCAATGGTAAGGGTACTATACCTTGATTTCCGGATCTTTTGCTTTAATATGGAGACCCCAAAACAAACAGGGAAAGAGGGTACTATCCGGGCCCCCTAAGCCCTACACCCCTACACCCTGCCCTAATCCCTAAACCCTAGTCAGAGTTTTGACCAAGGAGTTGCCATGTCAATGGGAGATCGGGACACTTCTCTTCCAGGCAATCCAATAGTTTACGGGTTTGGGGGTTTAGGATTCAGGGTTTTACGGTTTAGCGGACCGAGTACCTACTAAACACATACTCCCCCAAAGGCTATACTACAATCAGGACTACCAAAGCTCCAAGTACCAATTATTCGGTACATAAATCATGTCAAACCCTAAGCCCAAAACCCCAACCCAGGCTTTAAACACCCAACACCTCCAAACTCCCCCCCCTTTCCGCCCACGAAAAAAAAAACAAACTGAACCCTATCGGAGGGCCTGCCCCGAACCTGGGCTAGCGGGACGGGTTTTGGGGATCCTACACCCAAAACCCTGAATCCAAACTTTCAAACCTTAATCCTCAGATAGATACAGGCTGGCTGCTCCTCCTGATTTCTTGGCGATTTTCGCTGCTACGTACATGGGGGGCTTCCCAAAATTAGGGATACGTTTTTGGAGATGCCTATAATAAGGATCAAAGTCTTCTGGGACAATTTACGAAATCTACCAAATGGGATTCTCAATCAAAAAATATTCTTCGACTACCTTGCAAACGCCCAGAACCCCAAAACGATAAACTTCAGGCATCCTAGACCTTTCCTACATACTTCCTCATGTAGCAATAGACATTGGTGGGACATTTCGAGCAAACAGGCCACACACCCGAAGGAGAAACCCCTAAACCCTAAACCTTACCCCGCAGACAGTTAGGTATTCCCAGGTGTGCACAGCCACTCCCCTACTTGGAGGTTCAAGGTAAGTATAACCCAGGTTAGAACCCGGTACTGAGTTCTAACTCAGTTGTAACCATATTAGGGGACTTAGGGGGCTTACAACTTGGTTCAAGTACAGCCATGATTTGATCTCAACCACCTCAAACATCTAAACCCTAAACCCTAAACTCTAATCCCAATAGCCAAAGTCTCTACAGACTCCACTTCGATGCCTCGGCGCCCTAAAGCTGAATTGAACCCTGTCCTGGGATTTAGGGTTTAGGGTTTAGGGGAATAAACTCAAACAGCTGAAAATGCCACGAAGCCTCAGAGCAAGGCTCTAAACCACTAAGTGAGGCATAGTCTAGCACTCCTAGTATGCCCCTGCATAACTCCTATAGTGGTCCCCTATAATATAATCCATATAGAAGCCCCCTTCAGGAGGCTATAGTTCAAATTGGGCCCTGGTGCTGTGTCTATGACACAGATCTGCGCGATGCGGACACCGAGATATCGGATCCTGCGCAAAGAGGTTTAGGGTTTTAGGGTTTAGGGTTTAGGGTTCTAGGGTTTGAAGGGTTTTAGGGTTTAAGGATTTTAGGGTTTAGGGTCTTAGTGCTTTAGGGTGTAGGCGGCTACTGAAAGCCTAAACCCCAAACCCGGAGCCTCCTACTCCGCCTCCTCCTCCTCCCCACTCCTTCTCACTCCGACTCCTCTTGTGTCTACTAGAGTTTGGGGTTTAAGGTTTAGGGGTTTAGGGTTTAGGGGTTTAGGGTTCAGGGTTTAGGGTTAGGGGTTTGGGGTTTAAGGTTTAGGGGTGTAGGGTTTAATGTTGGGGGCCGCTTTAGTGCAGATGCCCTCTACAATGTGTCTTGGGGCCGGCATATTATTGAGCATTAGGAGTAATGTTTGTGAGGCCCTCTATAATGTTTTTTTGATATGGGGGCCCTACAAATCTAGGAAAGATTCACAACTCTCCGCTTGAAATCCATTCACAGAAAACCTCAGAACCGCAGGCGGCCTTCTTTGAGGGCCCCGTTGTTAGGGGGGGGAGGGGTGCCACCATTACAGAGGGTCCAACATTGGGGTTTATGGTTACTACCACTACTAGTACTGCGGCTGCTATTAAAATCAAAGGCGGGGGAGCTTTCGAGTGGTCCTGCTTGTGTGTGCCGTAGCCCAAAGGCCATTGCCAATTTTATTAACATGGTTGGCTGCTACCTACTCCATTCAGATGTTGCGAAACAAAGTTAGTATCCGTCCCAAAGTAACCAGCGGTGATGTACCAACAAAAAACCAGCAGGGATCAAAAATACAATTCCCGTTCTAAAGAATTTTTAATTAAGGATCAAAAAGACATAACTAAGGATTTGAGTGCCTGAATACTATAAACGGCACGATTCGGAGGGTCAAAAAAATGCATCATGAAACCGTGGGAATTGCTGAAAACAATGAAAACACTAAACAAACCTGAAGAGTCATCAGCAACAATGAGCAATCATAAAAATTATGGAAATGATGATTATAATGGCAAAGGTTGAAAACCATGAAAATGATGAACAATGATGAAAGAGCATGAGAGATGATGAACAATCATGAATGCTAATGAAACTTTATGAATATGTCACGATGAATGCTGAAAATCATGAACAATTATCAAAACCACGAACTTGTTAGGCAATTGTGACAGATCATGAAGACCGATGGAAACTAATGTCAAAACATGGAACAGTAAGAAATTCAATGGAAATGACCCAAACCATGGACAATCACAAAACATGATGAAACAGGACGAAGTATGACAAGAGTGGTGGATTATGATGAAACATGGCGATGGCACGATGAAGTTTGTGGCAGCATGACTCACATGTTGAAAATGACTAGCTACTGCTGAACGATGTAAACATCATGAATTATGTGAGAACTGATGAAAACTGCTAACAACTGAGGATAATGACTCAAGTGCTGACAAGTAATACGACACCATGAAAATCATGGAATTATTTCTTGGAACATGATGGGCCATGTTTTCGAAGTGGTCCATCATCAGAATACATGGTGAATATGACATTATGGCAGATGCTTGAATGAATGGGCTTGGTGATGAATGTGCTTTGAAAAAATAACAGCGGGTTTGAGGCGGGGCAGGCAGCCCCTCAATTGCAAAACGTGGACGAAGATTTCAGCACGTGCTTTCTTCTGCCGCTTCTGATCTGGCAATGTGATGTGATGAACGATGAGAAGGGAGAAGGCGATGATGGAAAGTACTGAAGGAATTTGAAAAGTGATGACAAGAGTTGGAAAATTATGAAACGCATAGAAACGGATGAACATGATGAGATGGAAACGATGGAAATTATGAGCAACTATGAAAGATGATGTACAAATATGAAAATGCTGAAAAGAAGATTGTTATACACATAATGCACAACATGAAGATGATGAAGCAGAGAAGGCATGTGATGAGAAAATACGAAAATTATGAACCATCATGTAAAAGTATGAAAGATGAAAACATGCAAATTATGGAACAGGACTTCCTTCCTTCCGGCCTTGCTTCCGTCTTTCCTGCTTCTTTCCCTCATTCCTTCCTTCCTTCCCTTGGCAAGGCTCCCACGAAAACATCGGGACGCTCCTCGCTAGAATTGGACTTGGCGTTGGAAGTCGATGACGCAGTAACCCATGCCGTCATTGCCTATTACACCCTCAACCCTAGATCATAAATAGTGTTGCAGTTTGCAATTTCTTTCCATTCCTGCATGCCCTACCAAACGTCAAGGAGCAAAGCTTGGCGCAACCCTGGATTAACTTTGTGAGGGACTGAATACATGTATTACTTCAGGAGATGAACATGTGATTTACCCATCCCCCTGAACCCTGCACACTGAACCCTGAATTCTGAACCCTGTACCCTAAATCCCCACCCTGCAAGAACCAGTAGAAGTGTGGGTGCCAAATGCAGAGTTGCTGCTCTCGCTTCTTCCCAGCATTGTTGACAGCTTCATCTACCCTGAGCCGAGGCTTTGCACCCAACCATACATCTCGTGGCAGATCACCCCAGTTATTACGATTACTGGTGTTATTATCTCTTACTAAAAATATTACTGTTGCCACTATGATTAGTGATGGTGGTAGTAGTAGTAGTAGTAGTAGTAGCAGCAGAAGCAGCAGCAGAAAGGGATCCCCAAAAATGTCCAGAAGCCCGGATACGCACGGCAGCCGTATAACAACCCACAACCCTAAGCACGCGCCTCTCGAGTAGCTCCAGATCAAAGAACAGCTGGCCACTCCCAACCGCGGTGTACCTGCCGCAAGGATCCAGGGTTCAAGGGTTTTGGGGTATGGGGTTTAGGGCTTAAGGTCCAAGGCTTAGGGTTCAGGGCACCTATACCTGTAGGGTCAGAAGGACTTAGTAAGTAGGTGAACAAGCCCCATTACCCATACAGCACCCCAAATTATTCTCATGATTAGCCAATGTAGGTCCCCTAGGATTCCTCTAAACTACTCCCAAAGCACCCTTGGTGCAACCCTGTCAGTAAAACCCAGGGGTACAACCCTGCGAAACTTGAGTCTTCCGACATGCAGAGTTTGTTTGGAGAGTAGCAGGGGTGAGGTTTAGGGTTTAGGGTTTAGGGTCTTGGGCTTAGGGTTTAGGGTTTAGGGTTTAGGGGTCTGGGTCATGCACCCTATGTCTCTCTGACCCGGGTGTGTACATCCATGTGGGGGGAGGGGAAAGACTTTAACCCTTACAGGACTTGTTGAGGGGTTATATATCAGATATTTTTGGAAGAAAAAATCCACCTCAAACCACCCAAGACCCATGAGACTCCAAGCAAAATAGTATGGACTTCTAGTAGGAACCCTCCGCCCTCAACCGTACACCGTGGCGTCCCCGAACCCTATATAAACATATACATACAAAGCCGTAAACACTCAACTATGAGGCGTAAACTCCTTGAAGTCCCCAAATCCTGTACCCCAAGACGCAGACCCAAAAGCCAAAACCCTCAACCCTATACACCCCGATATACCCCTCTATAACCCTATATAAGCCCTATATAACTCTATAAACCCCATCCCCTAAACTCTCTAAACCTTGAATCCTACGAGGGGAAACCGGCCATTGGGGTTACATTGGGATTATATTAGGGTGGTATTGGGGTTATATTGGGGTAAAATTGGGATAATGGAAAAAAGTGGAAACTTCTACAATATAGTAGGGTATATAGCCCCGGCGCTCCTAGGACTATAATGGGCTTTGTGGGGAAAGGTTTGGGCTCTGGGTGCTAAGGTTTGGGATTGCACTCTGAGGGTCCAAGAGCCCTAAACCCTAAACCCGAAACCCTAAACCCTAAACCTTAACCGTGGAGGGTCCAAGAGCCTTAGGGAGGGGTCCGCGCCTGAGACCAACATCAGGGTTCCACCATGGCTCAGCTCCCTGGAAAGGGGTGTTGGGGTTTAGAAAGTTTAGGGTTTAGGGTCTTGGGTCTTGGGTTTAGGATTTAGAGTTTAGGGTTTTGGGCTTAGGGTTTTGGTATTGGGGTTATATTGGGTTTGTAGAGGGCTTATATAGGGTCTTTATAGGGTTTTAATAAGGTTATATAGGGTTATATAGGGTTTATATAGGATTCTATAGGGTCATATAGGGGTAGGATGTATAGGGTTTAGGGTTTCAGGGTTCAGGGTTCTCTCTTTTTTTGCAACGCCTCTTTGTCACCACGAGGCGAAATACCATCAGGCCAGGGTCCAGGGCTCAAGGTTTAGGGTTAAGGGTTCAGGGTTTAGGGTGTATTGTTTGGGGTTTTGGTAAGGCTTACCCTACTTGGAGGGTCATGGGGACTTAGTAAGTAGGTTAATAACCCCCATAAGCCATATAATAACCCCAACTATGCCCATTATTAACTTACTTACTAAGTCCCCATGACCCTCCAAGTAAACCCTAAACCGCGTTAGAGTTTTGGGCTCAAAGCTCAAGGCTTAGGGGTTTAGCGTTTACAGCCCCTAATCGGGGTCCCTGAAGCATCCAAGGCTCCCCTGTGCGTTTGGAATACATACCCATTTGAGCTATAGTCTAAACTCCTAGTATCCCCTTTAATAACCCCTATAGTACTCCTATATATAATCCCCTATATAACACCCCTTTAAGGAGTTTAGACCATAGCTCAAATGGCTACAAATCACGACCCAGAACCCTCAGAACCGAGGGAGCCTTGTTGAGCGATTTTTTTTCATGTTTCTGCGCCCCAATTGTTAACGAGGAGCCACCCAATTCCAAAGATGTCATTATTCTATGCACTTAGCTATGGTCCCTTCTGAGGGGTCCGTGTATGCAGGATTCGAATAATCAATTTGCAAGGCTATAATAGACGCCATTTTGGATTTTTCTGATTCACAAACTAAACCACTAAACCCTAAACCCTAAACCCTAGACTACCACCATTTGGGGGGAGGTCCGGGGTGATGTCTTTGCAACTTGCTCCGCAGTCCTGTTCTCATTCTGTGGGCCAGATACCCAAGCCTACTGTACTTTGAACTCCAAAACAAAACCCAAATCGCCGAATTATAAACTAAATACAAGAGAACCTTATTTATGATTAAGTGGGATAACCCCCAATCAAGCCACTTTGGGTGAGTACAAGTAGGCTTAACGCCCCAGTCCAGTCCCATGAAGCTCTAGATGCACCCTAAATCCTAAACCCTAAGCCCTTAATCCTAAACCCTCAAAACATAAGCCCTAGATCCAACCCAAACCCTTAACCCTAAATCCTAAACCCTAAGCCCTTAATCCTAAACCCTTACTCATAGACCCTAGATCCCAAACCCAAACCCTTATATAACCCTAAATCCTAAACCCCAAGCCCTAATTTCAATCCTTCGCCTCACCCTCATACCAGGCCTCGCCAGCAAAATGCTGCTAAGCTTCAGGATTTTGAGCTTGGGGTTTAGGATTTAGGGTTGCGGTTTAGGGTTTAGGGTTTAGGGTTTTAGGGTTTTAGGGTTTAGGATTTAGGGTTGAGGTTTTAGGGCAACCGGTGTACCCAGGAAAACAGGTTTGCGCAAAATAGGTTGGTATCTTTGGCTTTTCCTTGAAGGTCTACTCGACGTCTCATCGGACTTTGTAACTACTTCTAACAGGGCCTTTAGCCCTGGTTACAATCCCCCTGGCTGGACTTAGGCAGGTTACCCCAATTATAGGAAGAGTTATAATGCCAAGTATCAGTAGTTACGAAGTCCCGTGAACCTTCAAGTAGGGTTTCAAGGTAGACCCCTAGACCCGGCCCCACATCCATCATGCTTTTGAGAAACTCTCTTCCCCAATAACCAGGGCTAAAAGTTTAAACATTATTATAGAGATCCAAAAAGGAAGCCCAAAAAGGTTAAAGTTCTTCTATCGGCTACGTAAGGAAACCTCCCACCCGCGCCTCACAGTGCCCAAACCCCAGACCAGATCGAACCCTACACCCTAAACCCTGCACCCTGCACCACAAACCCTACCTAAATCCTGAACCCGAAATCCGAAACCTGAAACCTACATCATAAGCGAAACCCTTGACCCGAAATCCTAAATCCAAAACCCTATTATCTAACCCATATTGCCGAGAACCTCCCCGACAAACCCCCAGAACCCACTCTTTTTACCAAACCTCAAACCTTAAATCCTACCAAGAAAACCTAATTCTCCAAAACCATGGTATACTTGTAGGGTTTAGGGTTTACGGTTTAGGGGTGGTAAGACCTTATGGGTAAATACCCTAAACCCTAAAGCGCAATTGTGGGCTAATGGCTTTCTGAGGATACCTCGGCTGCCAAACAACGAGGGTTTAGGATTTCAGGGTGCCCAAAAACAACCGAATCCTAGGTAAGGGGTTTAGGGGCTTAGGGTTTGGGGGTTTAGGGGTTTAGGGGTTTAGAGGTAAGGATCCTAATCTACAAAACCTCGCTGTTAAGGAACCACGGCTCTGTTTTTGCTTGGGTTTAGGGTTTAGGGCTTGCCGAAGCACACCCTAATCCTGAAACATCCCTATGCAGATCCAATAATCCCTATATAACCTCCTGAACTCCATATACTCCCCATCAAAAAAAACATATGTATAGAGAATGGAGTCTGCTATGGTGCCTCTTAGAAGTGCGCATAATCCTAGGATTTGCTATGGAGCCTGCATAAATTCAGCAATACATACCATAACTATATGGGTTATATGAAAACACGACTTATATGTGCATAATCCTGGAATTTGCTATGGAGCCTGCGTTAATTCAGCATATGCATAAGCAAATGCAGACCATAACTACATGTAAACCCTGCAAGACCTCAACGAACACAATATGCAAACATGCAGGCCCCATGAAAAATAATTCTGTGTGTATAACTCCTATAACACCCCCTAAATCCCCCGTATTCCCCGACATACCGCAGGTGGCACCCAAAACCCTGAACCCTAAACCTTTTACATCCCTGTAAAACCCTAAACCCTGGACCCAAAAACCCTAAACCCTAAACTCCTAAACCCTAAATCCTGCAACCCTAAGCCCTAAACCCCAATAAACCCCAAACCCTAAAACCCTAAACCCAGAAAAACCCTACAGCTCAAAGCCTATAACCCCCCAGGCACAGGTGGAATAGGTCGTCTTCATCTGGCTGGTAGACACGCCCTCGCCGCGCTCGATGAGCAGAAGCGAGATGCCTTTGGCAGCTTAGGGTTTAAGGGTTATATTGGGGTTATATAAGGATTACAGGGCAATATTGGGATTATTTAGGGTTTAGGGTTTATATAAGGGTTATATAGGGTTTATATAGGGGTTAAAAGAGGATAAAGGAAAGAAAATGGAAACTACTATTTAGGGTTTAGGGTTTAGGGTTTCGGGTTTATATAGGGGTTATATAGGGTTTATATAGAGGTTATATGGGGATCAAGGAAAGAAAATGGAAACTACTATTTAGGGTTGAGGGTTTAGGATTCAGGGTTTAGGAGTTCAGACAGTTTGGGCTTAGGGTGTAGGATCTAAGGTTTATGTTTTGGGATGTGGGATAAAGGGCGTTGGGTTTAGTATTTATGGTTTAGGATTTGAGGTTAAGGAGTAAGGGCTTTGGGGTTTCATTTTATGGTGTAGAAATCAATGGTTAGCGTTTATCAGCAAAGGCTTTGGGTCCAGGGTGTCAGAATTAGGATTAGGGTTCAGGGTTTAGACCCTAAACCCTAAAACCCAAGGCTTTAGGGTTTAGGATTTACAGTCCCCCTTAAGTAGATAGAATATGGGGTATATGGTATATGGGGATCTTATTATAATATACCCAAAGCCATATTCGAACTACTCAAAGGGGGACTATAACCCTAAACCCTAAACCCCATATTCTATCTACTTCAGGGTCTGGGATGGACTGTTTCGGGCTGAGCGAGATGCCTAGCAGTTCACAGGCCAAGGCGTTCTTGTCGGCACTCTTCTCACATGTTGGGGTTTAGGGGTTTAGGGTTTAGGGTTTTAGGGTTTAGGCTTTAGGGTTGTAGGGTTTAGGGTTATCATTTTTGAAGTTAGGGTTCAGAGTTTAGGTAATATTATTTGTGGTATTCGCATTATCACTATTACTATATCATGGTTCTAGCTGCTAAGAATCATCCTGTCGTTTTCTCACTATGGGCATGATTCCGATTATCAAATATTAGCGCTATGGCTGGTACGATTGTTGATAAATACCCTCTTTGTATATCAAATTTCTTGCCCGCGCTATTAGTACATGTTATCTGTTTGGCTATTGTTGTTGACACTATGGGATCCTTAAAAAGAGGCTCAGGGGTCAGCTGTTAAGCGCTCAACGTTCATTGCAAGATCCTCAGTAGAAGAGTCTAAAGGACTTTTTAAGCAAGACTCCCATGCATCCTTCCACCCGGATCAACCACGAACTACCGTGGAACATATAAACCGTAAACCCTCGTACTCCAAAACCTTGACCTAAAAACTGCTACCCCAAAACCTAAGTTAGGGTAGGTTCGGGGGCCTGTGAACGTTAGACATTACGGCATAATGAAGGTTGCATCTGGAGTAAGGATCATGAAAATTCGAGAATCCCTAGACCTAGCCTGACCTCCAAAGACAGCAACTGATAGCACGTTTCTTGGACCCCAAAGTATGTAGTAATATCTATGAACCTAAGGGATCCATGTGACTCAATGCAGATATTATTCATGGAAATGGAACCCCAGGATTTTGTTTTCACTTTATGGTCCCCTGAAGCGACATCTCCTGCATAAACTCATCAAAATTTCCACAGAACACATGCACTCACCAAAGCTTAAAGTCATATCTACCTCATATGCTGCGGCGGGAGTATAAGTCCTGCCTGTAATCTGCATACTGTAGTGGCGTACTAATTGCCGATATCATGTTGAGGTCTCTTTGGGGTACCCATTGCCATAAATATACAAAGAATCTAGGACCTGGGACCGTGATATTGCCAAAAATATTTCAGCCCCTATAATACTATCATTACGCATCTTTTTGCGCGGCAAATGCAAGCTGCTGCTGTAACTTTGTTTCTGTGCTTCTGTAGCATCTCAAGAAGAAGAAGATTGCAAAAGGCGCGCGATATTGCGGCAGCCATTCTTCTTGGCTATCGACAGCGGGGTCGTTCCTGAGCTGTTGGCTTTGTTCTTGTCAGCCTTGGCATCTACCAGCAAGCGGGCGACTTCAAGATGGCCGTCGCAAGACGCAGCATAAAGAGGAGTTTCGCCATTCGCCTTAGCTGAATAAACGGCCCCTCATGAAAACCATGCTACTTTAGCCACCCTCGTGTAGGCTCTAAAAGACCTAAAGAGTTAACCTTTTCAGCCAGGCTAACGCCAGCTGGGGTGCGTCAGGCTTGTCCATGTCAGCCTTGGCTCTCAGCAGCAGGCGGACGACTTCCACTTTACCACAGTCACAAGCCCAAATCATTGGAGTTCCACCGGTAGAGTCGGTGGCGTCAATGTCTGCGCACGCTTCCAGCAACAGATGGAGAACTCTTATGAGACCACGGGAAGCTGCGTAAGACAAAAGGGGTCCTACCCCCCACTTCCAGGTCTGGATCTTGTGGTCGTTGCAGGAGCTCTTCCATCATGTGCATGTCCTTCCGCTCTACAGCATCCCAGAGTTCTTCGACTTGCTGCCCAGAGCTCCTCTAGGGCAGATTTGGGGGCCCTGGAGGGGTTATAGAACTAGGGATTAATTAAGAGTAACAAGAATCAAGTGTGATAGGATCCACGAAGCCGAATGCAGACATGTGACATGTACGTCGTGAAGATAAGAGGCCCCACGCTTGATGCGAATCAACGAGCTTAGGTTCTCTCCTCTCTCCCCCCTCCTTTTTCCTCCTCTCCTCCTTTCCTCCCCTCTCATGCTCAACAGCAGCGCCATCTGCGCAAGCTCGCACTGCCTTCATGGCTGCGCGGCCCCCGCCCACCAGGGGCAGGAACCTGGTTGCTGTTAAGGAACTTAATTCAAGTTACTATATTGGGGAAACCCTATTATTTACTATATATACCCATTATCGTACCTTAATTTAAGTTCCTTAACAGCAACCCACGAACTGGGTGCCTTTCGGCCTGGCGCTGCGCAGCTCCCAACGAAGCTACGCGACCCCCAAAGCAAAGACAGCTACCTTGGGATAATGGAAAAGAAAATGGAAACTACAGGAATTATAGGGGCTATATTGGGGCTATATAGGGATAATGGAAAAGAAAATGGAAACTGCTATAGGGGTTAGGGTTTCGGGATCGCGACCCCCACGGTCCCTATGCCTGTGACTGTTTACACTTTGACATGCTGCAAGATGAGGACGCTCCAAAAGGACCGTTGCGAGGAGGCGACTCTGACACGCTCCATCCTTGTGACTGTTCACACTTTTGACGCGCGACAAGAAGACCAGGCTTCGAAAGCGATGACAGTTCCGAGGTCACGTCCCATCCAGGTGACTGCTGACACTTTTGACACGCCAACGCCCAAAAGTGATGGCAGCTACAGGGATCGCACCCTCAGCGCCTCCAATCCGAGTGCGACACATGCGAACGCTTTGCGGCCGCTTTGCAGACGCTTCATGGACACAAAGGCAACGATCACCGCCTGGGCCCGTGGACCCCAACCTGAACAACGGGCACCCTTCCCCTTAGGGCTCCATGTCTATAAACAATACCTACATTGGGCCCCAAAGTCTAGAAATATGACCTACATTGGGCTATTTGGAGCCTCAGGGTTCTGCAGAGCATTCCAGAAAAGGATTGAAGCCTACCCTGGTCCTGCTGAAGGGTAAAAAGACCAGCTGGACGTCCGCCGGCTCGTTCAGCGCAGCCTCGTCCGGCAGGATCTGGCCGTCTGGAAGCAGCAGTCGCTGTCTAAACCTCGAGTACCCGCACAGACGCTGAACTTCGCGCTTGAGGTCTCCTGGGTTGCTGTTAAGGAACTTAACTTAAACCCTATATTCCCCCCAGTTTCCATTTCATTTTCCATTTGATTCTCCATTATAGGGGGATAATCCCTTAATTTAAGTTCCTTAACAGCAACCCAGTCTCGCCCCAGGATGGGCTCTGCCAAGCGAACTGCAAGCACTTCCTCACCGGAAGCTTTGAACACTCGGAGCATCCTCGCTCAATCGCTGTCCACTATGGGCTATTAGACCTTTAGGGTACCTTAATCTACCCTTAATAGGGTCCTAATAGGGAATTTTAGGGTCTAATAGCCCATGGTGGGTGAGGGATGGAAAGAGGCATTTTTGAGCAGCCGCTGGCGAGAATCCGGCGGTCATGCAGCAGGCGTCACCCTAATGAGAGTTGAGCGTTTCGGGCTTGATTAGGATTTAAAGGCTAGGGTGTAGGATTTGGGGTTTTCGGGATTTCAAGTGTCTGTCTGCACCTTAATAGCTGCTGAAGGGCGAGGTAGATTTAGAAAACAAGAATGCAGAAACAGAAGGTTTCTTTGAACACACACGAATTCTAGGAATCGATACCATAATCTTGGAATGTTCCTGTGGCTTCTACATTACTACCCTTTGCACGACTGGCAGGCCAGCCTTTGTTTCCGGGACCCCCGGTGCGGACGGCGGTCACGAAGTAATCCGAGTAGGCTCCTCGTCATAGGGATGCGGTTTGGGGCTTACCTGGGCCCTCCAATGTAGTTCCTTTTTGGGTTTTGTATGGATTTTTGGATAGGATTCTTATTAGGACTACCAAAAAGGTACTACATTGGAGGTAGGGTTTAGGGTAGGACCCTAAACCAAACGGAAGGCGAAACCCCAACAAAATCAAGGTCTTAGATTGCAGGAGCCTGGAACTCCTCATGATGGTTGGTGACCGTTAGGGTCTTGCAGCGCGAGGGTCATCAACGATTTTGCGTCTCAATTTTGAGTTGCGTGGCCCCTCCCCCCCACCAAATCCTACACCCTTTACCCTGAACCCAAAGCCGAAAACCTCAACCCCAAAAACCTATACTTCTTCGAAGCCTAAGCCCTGTCATTAGGATGCTGTGCTCTGAGCTCGGAAGCCCCTCGCTAGTGGGTTTCGAGAGGAAGGTTGACGACTTTGGGTTTTGGGTTTAGGCTTTAGGTCTTTAGGGCTGGGCTTTAGGGTTTACGGGGTTTAGGGTTTGGGGATTAAGGATTTATGTAGGGTTGAGGGGTTTAGGGTTTATAGGGTTTAGGGATAAAGTTCTTTAGGGTTTAGGGTCCATGATTGAAGGTTCAGGGGTCAGGGTTTAGGTATAGGGCTTGCTAAGCTCCTTCCTTCAGGAAGTTGGTGTGTGTGTATATATATTAATATATATATTACTGGGGGGGGAAAGGGACTAAACTCAAAGTCCAACGCTCTCAGTGAGGTTTCGGGTGTAGGGGAATTTCTCGAAATTGGGGGGTCCCTCTTTGGGAGGGGCCCCTATATATGACCCTAATAAAACCCTAAGCCCTTACCCTTAGGGTTTAGAGTTTAGTGTCGTGCCATAAAACAGCCCCCAGAATAGCCCGGATCTGTATATAGAATTAGGACAATCTTCAGCACAGGCATCTAAGCGATGGTTAATCAAACCCTGGACCGTAGACCACAAAACCTTGAAACCCATAGCCGTAAAGACTGAAACCCTCAAAACCCTAAGCACAAGAGCCCGGAGCCCTGAACAGAATATCCTAAAGCGCTACAACCTGTTACTGGGTTGCTGATCAGGAACTTAAATTAAGTTACTATATTGTGGAACCCCATCATTAACTACATGTACCCATTATGGTAACTTAATTTAAGTTCCTTAACAGCAACCCAGGTTAGTGCAGCGTGGCTCCTTCTGTAATCCACTTCTTGACTCCGTTAACCTGGGACGTCTTCAAGTTCGAGCTAGTTGGGGGAATCCCATGGCTCCATGGAGGGCTTAGGGTTTAGGGT
>CAJNIZ010020546.1:8258-20294 GCA_905231905.1 Symbiodinium pilosum | reverse complement strand
GGAACCTACTTGCTGCATTGCTTGGCCCAAAATAGGTGGGGCGCTTAAACAATTCTCAGGGTCCACGCCCTCAGCTGGATCATTGTTTAGGGTTTAGGGTTTAGGGTTTGGGGTTTAGGGTTTATAGTTTCAGGTTTAGGGTTTAGATGCAAAAAACGCTACTACGGATCGTCCTACTCTGGGCTAGATATACGTTGCGTACACCAGCGGCGCCCATATTACTGCGTAGCAACTAGGGCTTTCCTACCTAATCCTCAACACCCCAGTTAGGCCTGTGAAAATGTACACTCACCAATATGCTGAAGGAACCATATACAAACTCTAATTCAACCCTTCCTGATACATGCTTCAAGCCTGAACCCCAAAACCTTAAAACTGAGGAGCATTGAGCCCCATTACACGCCCTGAATCCCAATAAAAAACCGATACGTCTGCCTCTAGATCCATTTGGGGTTAAGAGTAAGCCTCAAGAAGCCCAAAAACCTGACACATTGCCTCCCCATATACCCCATTC
Organism: Symbiodinium pilosum; assembly: GCA_905231905.1. Lineage (NCBI taxonomy): Eukaryota > Dinophyceae > Suessiales > Symbiodiniaceae > Symbiodinium > Symbiodinium pilosum. The sequence goes on along the minus strand of CAJNIZ010020546.1, from coordinate 19,780 downwards.
AGAGATCCCTGTCGCTTTTGTCCCCTAATGTCTGAGCCCTGAAGCCTAAACCCTAAACCCTAAACCCTTAACTCTTCAAGCCTAGACCCTTACCCATCCGAAACCCTTAATTATGTGGCCCTTGCCTCTTTGTTAACCCTAAACCCTATAAACCCTAAACCCTCAACCCTAAACCTTTCACCCTAAACCCTTCAACCCTATAAACCCTAAACCCCCTTCAACCCTAAACCCTATAAACCCTAAACCCCCTTTAACCCTAAACCCTTAACCCTATAGACCCTAAACCCTTTAACCCTAAAGCCCAAGCAAGGAGCGCAGGGGCGGAGATCAGATATCCGGCACCCAGGGAGTCCACGAATCCCGGGAGGCCAATCCTTTCGAAAAGCTTTTAAGGGGGGTCTAGGGTTTGGGGGGCGGGGGCGGGATTAGGGTTTAGGGTTTAGGATGTAATGGGTTCAGGGTTTCTAGGGTTGAGGGCTTAGGGTTTAAAGGGTTTGGAGTTTTGGGCTTGCAGGGTTTGAGGGGTTGAGGGTTTATAGGGTTTAGGGCTTAAAGTTTCAGGTTCGGGTTTATAGGATTTGGGATTCACAGCGTTTAGGGTTTACAGCTGTTGTGTATTCTGCTGCGCCTCTTTTCGATAGTAAGCTTATGGGGTTTAGGGTTTACGGCTTTAGGATTTGAATGGAGGCTTGGGGTTAAGGGTTGAAGGCTTATAGGGTTTAGGGTTTATAGGATTTAGGGTTTATAGGGTTCAGTTTTTTTTTGGGATTAGGGCGTCAGGCTTATAGGGTTTAGGTTCTAGGGTTTACAGGAAGCACGGTTTAAGGTTTACAGGGCTTAGGGTCTGCAGGGTTTTTACGACAGCCATCGCTTCCGATGCTATTTTCGAAAAGAGCTAACTTAAAGGGCTAAGACACTGCAGAGGGACCCCTGTCCTTGCGGAGTAGTTGTGGAAGCATCTGATAATGAAAAGCAGATGTCCAAGCCCTTTTCCTGCGCAAGCCGAATTGCGTGGACCGAAGACGATCACAGAGTCTAGGGTCCTGCGTCTATAGCTTTCAGGGTATAGGGCTTAAGTGCTAAGGGTTTGGGACCTAAGGGTTTAGGGCTTCGAGTTAACTTCGGAGGCTGAAGATTCGGGATGCAAGGGTTTAGGCTTAGGGTGTAAAGGTTACTTCAAGGCCTTGAGGGGCATTTTGGGGGATCAATCTCCAACTCAGACGCCACGCAGCGAAGGGCCTGCATCGCAGATTATGCATTCTTCGCCGTGCGATACACGGTCAGGGCCCCGTAGCTATTCCCGCACACGACCTGAAAGTTTTGGCATGGACGCCGACAACATGGGCCTCTACTCTAGAGATATACCAGAACCATAATATTGACTTAATGGGCTGGTAGGAAATAATTGAATATAGTATATAATTGGGGATATAGGAATGGTAACTATTCCCTTTTTTCCCTACTAACCGACAGGAACTAAAAATGACAATGATTTGGGCTTCTCCTTACTTTTTGTACGTAAGGATGGCAGCTGCGAGAGGGCTGCTTAGAGTGTAGCGCTTCGGGATCTCCCCGTTGAGTCGTGCTTTGGGACTAAGGTTTAGGGTTTATGGGCTAGGGTTTAGGGTTTATGGGCTAGAGGGTTTAGGGTTTATGGGCTAGAGGGTTTAGGGTTTATGGGCTAGAGGGTTTAGGGTTTATGGGCTAGAGGGTTTAGGGTTTATGGGCTTGGGGTTTAGGGTTTTGGCAGCCTCCACTGAGATCTAAACATCCCTATGTTATCCGAGAATACGACCCTTGTGCATGAGGTAGGGAAGCCCCAAGATATGACCAGGTAACATTACCAGAAATTACAAACTACAATTGTTTTTCATAATTTACCTAACCATAAACCCTAAACCCTAAACCTGAAACTGTTGTGTTTCATCATATCCCTACCTAGTTCATTAGGTTCTGGGCCTGGGGGAAAAACACTGGAGCGGCCTAAAGTTTCATCCACGAATCATTCAGGCCGCTAGCCCCCTAAAAGCCTAAACCCAAAGCCCTAAACCCTAAACCCTAAGATAGAGGATTAACCTTGGAATGAATAGTGAGTATTCAGGCCTCTACTTGAACTTCCTGGGATTTAGTTCCCCTTCATGACTTTTGGGGGTTTAGAGTTTACTTTGTCGTCCTTTAAGCCCTTTGAAAATTGTTTGCTAGTATAACTCTCTACAACAAAATGGGGGAAACTTAAAAAGATCCCAAAGGACAACCCAGTTTAGGGCTATGGCCCTGCTTGTGATTGGGGTAAACCATAGGAGGCCATGTAGACAATTGTAAATAATTAGGGTCAAGTATTTCCTGAATCCTGTGGAACTTAATCCTGAAACTCAAATCCTAAATCCGAAACCTTGAACATCTAAACCCTCAAGTCCAATCCTAGAATCTCGATCCGGATCAGTACTTACTACGTCCCATGAACCTTCAAGTACCTCATGAAATCCAGCGCGGCTCCTCGCAATTTCTTGGTGGGCGATGGCTTCCTTGGCGCAGATCCGCGGTTGATGGTTTTGTGTTTAAATTTAGGGTAAGCTCCATGTGGGAGTTTATGAAAACAGGGACCCCAGAAATATACGGGGATTGTAAGAGTTGGGGGGTTACTTCGCAAGGATTCGCGGGAAAACTTTAAGAAACGCCTAAATAAGACAATGTTCTTCTTGCAAATACTAGAACCAAACGAGGAATATGAGCTTATCAGCCCCATTTCAGATACAACTTGCCCAAAAGGAGCCCTAAACCCCTAAACTAAACCCCTGAACCCCTAAACCCTAAACCCCTTTTGCCGAAAAGGGCTTGGAAGCTGCAGGCCTTTCAGAGCTCAACCGCAACACGTAGGCGTATTAGGGTTTAGGGTTTAGGGTTTAGGGCCCCAATGTATTATAGTAGTTTCCATTTTCTTTTCCATTATCCCTATATAACCCCAATAAACAATAGTAGCTTTCATTTTCTTCTCCATTATTCAGGTGTCCAGGAGCAGAAGTCTTGAACTCAAGGAACCCTGACGAAGGGAGTATTTAATATTAGGGGGGGGTGGGGGTTTAGGGTTTAGGGGTTTAGGGTTTAGGGTTAGGTATTTAATATTAGGGGGGTGGGAGGGGGAACATTAGGGGGAAGGTATTACTATGGTTTCTGCAATCTCTACAATACCCTGACAGGCCTCCGTAAGCTTCCCTTTCAGGTTTAGGGTTTGATTTTTTGCGTTGCTGTCAAGGAACGTAAATTTAAGTTACTAAGGAAACCCTATTCTTCACTATACGCCCAAGTCATGGCAACTGACCTTAATTTGAACTTCTTAAAGGCAACCGACCAAGGAACTTGTGGGGCTCAAAGGGTTTACTTTTACGTAAAACCTAAACCCCTAAACCCCTGAACCCCTGAACCCCTAAACCCTAAACTCCTACAGCCCTTAACCTTAAAACCCTAAACCCTCAAAACTCAAACCCTAAACCCTAAAACCCCTAAAACCCCTAAACCCCTAAACCCTAAACCCCTAAACCCCTACACCCTACACCCTGTAGGTCTACGACAGCCGAGGTTTGAGAGTGCCTTGAGGCGCAGTTATGGCTGCCGAGCATCATGGAAGTAGTCGAAGCCCTGGAAGGGAAATTAACAAAGGGCTTTAGGGTTTTAGGGTTTAGGGTTTTAGGATTTAGGGGTTTAGGGTTTAGGTTCAGTACTGCCCCCCCTCAGTAAGAGTTGGATAATAAGTATAATATGGTTATACATAGCCCTTAATAGGATCCCTTAATATAGACTGTTGCTGGGCGGATTGCCATTCCCAAGAACATGTTAGACCGCCCTGGGAGCCTCTACAATACACAGCCCAAATGCCCACAAAGGGGGCCTGCATAGACCCCTGTTGAAGGTGTTCAGGTTTAGGGCTTAGGTTTCTTCACAACAAGTCGAGACCTCCACGCTTCATCCCAAAGGCAGCCAGTGAATGGCCTTTAACCAAGAAAGGGCTTAACCCTAAACCCTAAACCCTTAACCCTTAACCCTAAACCCTTAACCCTAAACCCCATTAAGGCTTAGGGCAAAGAAGTCCTGATTGATCCTCTTTGGCGACCTGCAGGGAGCTGTAAGAATCCCTTCCCCCTGGTAGAAGCCCCAGTGTACAACAAGATGCCCTAATATGTGATGGTACTAAATCATCCTGAGGGTAAGAAATCATGGGGGCAGGGGGTTTAGGGTTTAGTGAATCATGGGGGCAGGGGGGTTCATTGTTGGGGCGAGCTGGTATAAGTGAGTTGGTACACTCTACTGCAAGAGAGGCATGCAAGATCGATGTAGATCCGAAAACATGGGGGCTTGTTGCAATTGCAGTTAAAACCCATCATGACTTCCAGAGCGCCCAAACCGCCCCATAAGAGGATTTCGTTAACCCTAGAACCCCACAACCATCACATGACGGTGCTAGGGTCCTGTTTTGGGTGGTTAGGGTAGCCAAGACGGCCTTCCTTACCCTAAACCCTAAACCCTAAGCCCTAAACCCCCAAACTCTGGACCCTAAACCCCTAAACCCTAACCCTGAACCCTGAACCACTTCTTGCTTTGACTCTCCACCAACCTTGGACCCCTGAACTCTGAACCACCACACCGTCACCTAAGGCCCCAAACTCGGGATCTAAAGCTTCCATTTTTGGGTTTAGGTTGGGGTTTAAGGTTCAGGGACCCAGTAACAGTCTATACTAGGGTCATGTTAAGGGCTATATAAAACTATATTAGAATTATTATCCAACTGTTACTGAGGGGGGGCAGTACCCAAGGTTTAGGGTTTAGCGGAACCCCCAAAAAGCTTACCTTCCCGACATTAATTGATCCTTCTTGCGTGGTAGTATGCATAAAGCTCCTGAAAAAGCCAAGTGGGCAAGAACTCTGAAAATCCCTATAGACCCTAAACCCTAATCCCCCTAAACCCTAAAGCCCTAGAACCCTGAAACCCTAAACCCTAAACCCCCTAAAACCCTAGGACCCTAAAACCCTAAACCCCTAAATGCCCTAAACCGGAATCCGCTTCCTTGGGGTCGATGTTCCCAGGCAAGGCGATGCCAAGCTTCTCCACCTGCAGGCAAAGAGAGGCGAGGCACTGGAATCTTTTCTGGCCAGGTTGGGCTTAGTGTTTAGGGTTTCAGGGTTTAAGGATTTTACGGTTTAGGGTTTAGGGTTTTAGGGCTTAGGGTTTAGGGTCTTAGGGATTTCCGGTTAAGGGTTCAAGGGTTTTAGGGAGGCATTAGGTCTCCCTAAGGGCCCAAGGACCCAAATAATAGGGTTTGGGTCCTTGGGCCCTTGGGGTATTGGACTAGTATGAAGAATCACGACGTCATGTTCCCCTTTGAGCTTGCCTGTGTTCAACAATGATTGTTTCAGACTGAGTCTGACTCACATCAACCTATAATCCCCGTTAAGTAGATGGAAAATGGGGTATATGAGATCTTATTATAATATACCCAAAGCCATATTCCATCTACTTCAGGGGCACCATAGTTTCAGGGTTGCTGGCTTTAGACCAGTTGGGACCTGGGGGCTCGGAGTGCAAGTTCAGCGGTCAGAGGTTTTGGGAGTTCAGGGCTTGGCGCGCTATTGCAGGGGAGTAAGTCATTCGCAGCATTATTTGAAAATCCATTTTAAGATACCAAATACCGTACTAGTACCACGAATCTAGGACCATTGTCTTGGTAGTAATTTAGGTTCCTACAAGGGTTTAGGGTTTAGGGTTTAGGGCGTGGGGTGAAAGATACGGAGCATGAGGTGAATTTCAGCAGGGTAAGACATGTTACCAGGCTCCTACCGCCCCATGTCAACTCCTTGACCTGCACAACTATATGGGACTTAGCCTAAAGTACTGTTCCACTGTTCCTATATAGAACATGTTACCTATAACCCCATAATACCATAGGAACCCCACTATACGGACCCGTACTAGAATTAATAAAGGAAGAAAAAACAATATGGGCCTGGATAGTTGGTAGAGCTTTGGTTCATATGCGCTATACTAGAGCCTAAAGATCTATTTTCTCCCTTAATATCCCCTGTAATACTGCTCCATTTCATCCCCTATATAACCTCTTTCAGGAGTGTAGACTCTATCTCATACTCAACTGTTATCATCAGAACAAGGACATCGTGGCAATCATTTTGCTCACTACTCAAAATTCTGCAGTCGGACAAACCACAGAGGGAATGGAGGTTGCACCTACCCTGAGTGGCTGAAAGCCACAAAGCCGCAACACAAAATGAAGGGGGCAGCATTCAACAACCCCCGGTGCTTGATACCCGTATATGAATTGATTCATTTGCCTGCGAGTAACTCAACCAAGCAAGGAATAGTAACATGCAGTCCCTGATGAAAAAATGGGTCAGCAGCAACAATGTGAAGACAACGCCCTCAAACTGCTACCGTATTGTAGGCGTTCCTTATTGAAGCTCACAACCAGCTGTCATTTTGTTTTTTCCTGTGGCCTGCATCACGCCAAAGCCTGAAACCCTTAAATTCTCAGCCCGCCACCCTTGAACCCTGAACCCTGAACCCTGTAGTAGTTTCCATTTTATTTTCCATTACCCCTAAATAACCCCAATGTAACCCTAAACCTTACTCCCTAAGCCTCAAACCTCCCGAGCCCTCCCTTCGGGGCCTCCGACATCCATGGCCCGGGACCCATGCGGCTCGCCATGATACCACTGTCCCCAAGCTTCCTCCAAGAGAGGAGGTTAAGGGATTAAGGCTTGAGATTCGGTACTTTCCCTGCATAGGGAGACCCCAATATAGACCCCAATATACTATAATCCTTAGTGTGAGGATCCCCAAACATTACCCCTAGTTTTGGGCAACTCCCATTAAGGTGTTTGAGGTTTAGAGTTCACGAATGGCCAGAACTGGCGGTTTTCTAGGCCCCCGCTCTATCCTGCATTCGGTATCAGCCCATCCGCCTAGACACCCGTCTGGTTTTCGTTTCTATGCGGTTCTTCGCGTGTTCCTTTCTTGCGTGTGAGTCTTACATCCTAAACCCGAAAACCTAAACCCTGAACCCAACCGTAAACCCTGCACCGCCCGACACTCCCCTTTGTGATCTTGAACCCTTTGCTCCCAAGAAGACTCTGAACGCTATGAGGGCCAAACCCTCAGACCCTAAGAACCTAACAGCCTAAACCCCATTACCACTATGGGCTATTAGACCTTCAGGGTACCTTAATCTACCCTTATTAGGGTCCTATAGGGAATTTTAGGGTCTAATAGCCCATGGTGGTACCCTAGAACCCTATAATCCCCTACTCCCCAAGCCCTCATCCCTACATAAAACCGTAATATAACCCAGATTAGGGTATAAGTAACCCTAGATTTAGAGTGCATCCTATGATCTGACCCCCTAAGACACTGACACCTGCGACAGGCTAGACCCCCGATATTCCCCTCAAACATTTTTCCGGTTTAGGGTTTAGGTTTTAGGGATTAGGGTTTATGATTCTGGCCTTTAGATATTCCGGCTAAGGGACTTTGTATGTTGGTGAACAGAATCATTATCCTGCATTCGGGTTGGGGGCTTCAATAAACATTTGTTTTTTTTTAAAAAAAAAGGGACAGACACGGGAACCTCATGCTCTTACTTAAGAGCGGCCTGCTAAGACACTGCCAAGAGCATGGCCTAATTATGTGAGCTGCAGTCTGAAGTTATATAGGGGACTATGTAGGGGACTATTGTAGGGATGTTTGAAGGGGATACTGGGATGTTTAGGCTACAGCTCCTGTAGCGCAGCATGAACCCATCGGTTTTGCCCAAATAAAGGTGCAAAAGTTATGTGCTCCAAATGGGTAGCGCGTTTCGGTGGTTGCACCTGCTAAGATCATATTCCTCTTACAAAATACCCAAAGCAGAAGGAGGATTTAGGGCTTTGTTTTCGAAATACAATCGTACTGCATATTGGGAATTTGAAATATCCTCAAATAAAACACTGCCCAATCCTTATTCGAAGGGTCCTCAAAGCAGGAATGCTTGTTTTTTAGAAACTTTCTTTATGGCAACGCGATCTGGCCTCTGTAGCTCTCGCGAGGGATATTCGCCTGCGACATTTTCGAGAGCTGCTGACAAGTAGCCATGTAGATGAGATAGGAGTCCCATAACTTGCTCCTCATTCACATTAAGTAGCATGAAGCATGTGGCTTCTGTGTTCCTTGTTGTTCAAACCATATCCAACCACAAACTACACCCTCCACCCTTTGAAGTCCGCATGTGTACTTGCGGACTGCTGGAGTCCATTCAAAAACCCATATGCGCGTTGAACAAGATGTGGGGCCCTGGGGGATCTGAGGAAGATATTGGGAGCACAAAAGGATCAGGGGGGGTGTCTGTAGATGATTCTAGAAGCAAATGTTGAGGAACTCCCATGCTGGGACACATGGCCATGACTGTCCTTCTTACTACTGCTGACCCTAACCCTAAGCCCCGGATTCCAGGGTACAAGGTGCTCATGGGACTTTTAGTATCCGCTGTATCACTTAAACTCAAACTCGCAGTAGACATTCTCAAAAAGTTGTAAACTACGTACGAGGCCCAAAATCCTACATGATGACCTAAAGTCGAGTATAGTACCATAACTCGTGTCCATCCATCAACTGTATCTGGCAGATGCTGTCATGAGAGGCTTACTGGCTTCCTTTTTTGTTCACGGTTTAAGTGCATGCAATGTTAAGCAGACAACCCCACGACCATCTTCCGCCAAACGAACAGGGAAGCTCCATCGGCCTTTCAAATCCCGGGCTGCCGCGGAAGGAAGGAGCTCGGTGGCGACGAAGGTCTGCATGCCCTCTTGAAGAGAGGAATCGAAAAGGGTTGAAGGTACTGTGTTGTTCAGGGTTTGGGGTCAAGTGCTTGGCTAGGAATTTAGCAATGGATATAGGCTGTACGAAGCATTACAGCAATTTTCTTACAGTACAAGCGATTAGACAGAAGACTGCTTACGGATCCCTTCCACCAAGTAAGCATGATAGATACTACAGTAGGAATCTGAACAATTGGAATAGGGTTGGGGTATACTGCGCTGGCATTATGTGAGGGCTCTAACAGTATTTTCCTGGCTTTCTCAGGCGTCTACAACTCTAAAGTCGTACAAAGACTTTGGACGGTGGGGCCGCTGGTGGAACGCAAGGAGAAATCAGGAGTTTCGGCTGTCTCTGGGCATGGTGAAAGCAAGCATCGATCATGCTTTAACTTTGGCTTTCTGTTGGGCGTATAACTAGCCAGCACCAGTAAACCTTTTGCTGAACCTTGAACCTCACAGGCTGTTGTAGAAGTCTGGAAGCTTGACATTCCTGATAATTCTTTCAAGGCGTCTTTGAACAAGCCTGAGTTATGAGGTGCATTCTCCCGGGTTGTTGGGTTTAAGGTTCAGGGTTTAAGCTACAACTTCCATACAAGTCTGCCCATACACCATACCATAGCGCACCCCTTCAGGCATTTACATTGTCGGTAACGAGGCAACCACGCACCGGTAGGTAAAAGGAGGGAGTTTATTAAACCGGGGTCTACATTACCCCAAACCCCGTGTGGAACTTGACCTGAATCCCAGAATGGGGGAAATTTCTGAGGGACCTGTATTACGACAGGAACCCCACCGTAGGGTTCCAAACATGAATCCGGGCAACCCCCATGTATGCCCATCACAAAGCCCTGTATAGTTGGTTTTTGCATCCCTAAACCCCTAAACCCTAAACCCTTAAACCCTAAACCCTGGAACCCTGAAACCCCACTAAACCCCTAAACCCTTAAACCCTAAACCCTTAAACCCTAAGCCCTAAGCAAAAGCCTCCATGAAGCGGCGGTGAGAGTCGGTGTAGAATGGCGACTCCTCCGTGATTGCTACATAGCCCAGAAGGTTTAGGGTTTAGTTTAGGGTTCAGGGTGTCCACATATACAGCCATTAGGGAATTGGGACCCATACTGGGGCCTAATTCCCAAATAATTGTATATATGGACCCTCTGGGTAGGTTTTGGGGTTGGGTTACAATTAATAAGTCTTGTGAAGTTAATGGTCTTGGGATCCTCCGTGTTGGGGAATGTATTTTAGGGGCTACTGAGCTACGACAGGGATCCCTATGTCCACTCTCCATGGTCCCCTGGCAACCCTAATATTGACAGCAGCTCATTGACCCTAAACCCTTAAAACCAATGTAGCCAAGCCGTAAACGTGGAAAACTTGAGGAGTAAAACCTAAATAGTCTAACCGTTAAAGTGGACAATTTGAAGGGGAACACCAACGTGGGGCTACCCGCAAAGGTGTAAAATTTGAAGGGTAACATTAAAATGTTCTGACCGTCAAGCAGGAAAATTTGCCTGGTAAATTATCAGGCCCTATTTACTCAAGTAGTTGAGGTCCTGGACTTTAAGTAGTTTGCTCGCCACCGAATGTATGTCAGGAAGGCTGGCAAGGCCAGTAGGACACTGAGGTCGTGGAGAAGGTGGAAAGAGTGAATGGCCAGTAGAAAACTCTGATGTTAATGCATTTTGGGGATGCTCAGTAGAGTACTCAGGTGGCGGAGAAGGTGGAAAGACTGGATGGCCAGTAGAAAGCCCTGATGTTAATGCATTTTGGGGATGCTCCTAATCCTTACTTGGCCTTTCTGGGTTGTGGTGCGTTTAGTTGAGTTTACGTTGGATCTAGTTGCTTGAATACGGAGCTCCAAAAGTTTACTGTGAGCGCCTGATTTGCTTATCGTGAGTTCCGACATGGAAAGATCAGATTCCCAGCCTTGCAGAAATCACGCCCGATGTTCTACATCTAGTCGCGCAAGGTATTGTTAATGAGACTGCGTTTCCCCAAAGAGTCGATTCTCGAATGTCATGCCCTGAGTCGACTCAGTTCAATCTACTTGGGCCCGTGGCGCGTGTTGTTTTACCCGGCTCGCGCACGCACTGCTGCGAGCTCAGACGCGCCAGATGCTGATCCTTAGGTGATGTTAGCTGCGACGATTATGAAGCATGCACTATCTCTCTGCGTTACCGTTACTTTATTTGATGCGATCCAGTGACCGCTCGAGGGCCACGAAATTCTTGATCTCGTAGTCGCGGATTTTGGCACCATCACCTGAGACATTAGGCAGTCATGTAGATATTGGGAAGGGGGGGAACCTTAGTCCTAGGCGAGTTGGCTGAGTGAGATTTCTGCCGTGTCCGAGGCAGAGCAGGTGTTCCATCAGCCACAGCTGCATATCTGCGAAAACCTTCAGTAGTGTTGCATTATGAACTTAACTTATGGGAGGTCTCTGAGGTTGCAGCAGGCCGCTCTTCTACGATGACGTTGTCTCGAAGGGCAATCGTGATGCTGATGTCAAACATCTTGTCGCACCTACATGGGACCCGAGCACAATGCAAGTTTATGAATGAGAGGTGCATGAGCTTGCCTCTGGCGCTGGTGGACTCGCTTGGCAAATTTGCCAACGACTCTCACCATCTCTACAACTAGAAGAAAACTGTTGGCTTGAGTTCAGA
>CAJNIZ010020535.1:45420-86459 GCA_905231905.1 Symbiodinium pilosum | reverse complement strand
TAAGGCTTATAACCCGAAACCCTAAACCCGATCGTTTGACGTAGGAAGCTTTAGGGTCTGGGGCGACTTGGGGTTTTCTGGGGTTGGGGATTAGGGTTTCAAGTTTAGAGAGGGAACTGATCCAAAGCCTGTTGCAAAAAGGGAGGAATCTGAGTCGCCAGGGCGAGAGAGAGAGAGAGATTTAGGGCCCAAGGCAAACATGATTAGATGACAGTTGCTGGTGCTAACGGCTTTTTACCGAAGACTTGCACAGAGGAAAACAGTTTAGGAAAAAAGGGTTGCGGAAGATCATATGAACAATCGCTAGTGAGGCCTGTTATCATCTCTATCACGGAGCAGGGCGTCTTGGAGTGAAGTTCCCCAACTGGAGGCAGAGGCTCAGCAATCATTCCGATTACAACCTGCTGAGGGTTCACAGGTTTCAGCAGCATATATGTCAAGGTAATCAGATGTTTTGTTATTGTTGTGGTGCAGTTTTGGGTGAGTGTATTCCTCAGCACTCAGCATTATTGGTGAGTGAGGTGCATTTTCGAGGCCGCCTTAAACCCACATCCTGGCCCCTAATACCTCCACAACCATCCACTTCACGGGCCTTGTAAGTGATTGAATGGAATAACCTCCGCGAAGGATACCTTAGGGCCATCTGAGGATAGGGTGTACCTGCAACCCCAAGTACATACATTTTTTGGGGTTAGGGGGTAGTTCCTGTAAGACTGGAGGTAATTGGGGTTAAAAGTAGGGCTTGGGATTGTTCAGGTTTTTGAATCTTGTGAGCGAAGCTTTATGCATTAAAGGGAGCAGATGGCGCTTCCAAGTGAACAGAGGTGGGGGGACGATGAACTCTCCCTGTGGATGTAACCCGTAACCCTTGACCCGTAAACCCTTCACCACCTAAATCCAAACCCGGTAACCACCTAAACCCTTAACCCTGTACCATTAACCACCGAAATCCCAAACCCTGAGACCCTAAACCTGAACCCCCCTTAACCCGCTAACACCCTTAACCCTGTGGATTTAATGCGTGTTTTTAAGTGGCTATGCACAGGGTTGGTGTTTAGATGTTTGGGTTTTCGGGTTTGGGGTTAAGGTTTTAGGGTTCGGGGTTACGGTTTTAGGGTTTCAGGGTTCGGGGTTCATGGTTTAGGGTTTGGGGTTCATGGTTTAGGGTTTGGGGTTTAGGGTTTAGGAAATGTATCCCACATACCCAGTCACAGATTTAGCATTATTGTTTGGGTACTGCCCCCACTCATTAACAGCTGGATAGTATTCCTACTCTACTTATATGATCCCCAAACCCAAACCCCTCAATCCGAAATATATAGCCTTCAATACTACCCCAAACCCTAAACCCTAAACCCCTAATCCCATTACTTGCTGGGGGCAGTACCAAAATCATTGTGCTCTTTTCTAAGGATGGTGAAGCAGGCGCGGGCATGCAAGAAATGCCGTGCGGTTTAGGGTTTAGGGTTCAGGGTTTAGGGGCCTTGTGTTTACTTGGGTATCGGGTAGGGTTTAGGGCTTACTGTTTCTTTGTAGGGACTAAGGGAAAATGTTATGTAGGGATGATATAGAGACTCTATTCCGTGACTCCCTACTAAGAGCCAGCACGTTAAGGATTACAAGGGTTTACTGTTTCATGAAAATGTGTTACCTGAAACCCTAAACCCCTTAGACCATGAACATTGATGAAGTGGGCTGTGTGCTTGGTTTCGCGTGCAGGGATGAAGGTATCAGGGCTACATGGGTAGATAAAAACGACGTTATATGCAAATAATGTCTCTGCAGCCCCTTATACTTGCAACTACAAATACCCCTAGTTATTCAAATTCGGTGCTTGGCTAGCTTCAAGTAAACCCTAAACCCTAAAACAGGGTGTAGGGTAGTTTCGGAGTGAGGAGTTTCCTGCAAGGCTGTCGGGTCTGTTGGTGGCAGGGTAGCCTTCTTAGCCTGGTTCAGCTCTACCTGGACCCCAAGGGTTTAGGGCTTGGGTAAAATAATGGCCCAAAACACCTAAAAGCAGCCCAAAAGGTTATTATTCATTCTACATACTTTTAATGTTCAGCTCTAACGCTGAGCCGAAACAGTGGTTAGGAGTTTGGGCTTTAGGGTGGCCTATGAACTACAGATTTTAGGGCTGAGGGTTTAGGGTTTAGGGTTCAGGGTTTAGGGTTCAGGGTTTAGGGTTTAACCCATCGCTGAAGCTGGAAAATGAGCTGGAGGGCATCGATGACGAGGTCCATGGCAACAGTTGCTCGTCTAGTTGTGATGGGCGCTGTCGCAGGCGCCAGTGAAGCCTTCGTCTGCCGTGAGCCGAAATGCCCAGAGAAGCAGGGAATCTGTGTGGTGGCAGATGCGCATGATCGTTGCACGCAAGGGCCCTTTTCTCTCAGTCATGTGTGATTTACACGACTATTCCCATCAGTGCTTTAGTTGGGTTAGTACTTTCAGTGCGTTAGAAAGTAGACACTGTGCCAAACTGCTCTCGCTGGCATGAGTCTAGTGGGAGGGGGTCCTTGGGCAGGACGTCAACCCAGGCGCGTACGTGCAAGCCTGTTGCAAAAGGGTTTAGGGTTTAGGGTTTTGGGTTGTGACACTTTGCCACCATGCTTTTTGTCTGAATTTCTCGAAGCTCTACACCCTAAACTCCAAACCCCAAACCCTTACTTTGCTGTGATGGGCTGGCCTGATTAGCAGAGCCGGTACCGAAGGAGCTCCCAAAAATCTGGGGAAGTTCAAGACATTTTTGTAGGTCCTTAACAGATAGTACATCATCTTTCAGAGGTAGTAAGGCGGATCTTGACTTCTTGGAAAACTTCACCTTTGAAATCCCCTCCCCCTAAAAATAAACCCCCCACCCACACGAATATTAGATACTCCCGTTATGTGGTACATTATGATAGATTGAGAGAGAATCTAATATTACGGGGGGTGTGGGGTTTAATATTAGGGGGAGGGGATTAGAAGTCCCGATAAAGCGGCCAAATCTGAGTCTAATGCATGTACTTAGTCCTCATGATGCTCCAGGTAGTCGTGCCTAAGGCGAATGTGTGGAGTAGATCCCCGTAACAATGCCTGGGGCTTATAGGATTGGCAGACATAGCTCCCGCACATCGCCTAAAGCATGACCGGGTAATCTTCTGAGCGTTGGAACCTGCACCCGGAAGCCCAAAAACCTTGTATTACACTTGGTAGCTAGTCGAATGATTTTTCTACATTATTATGTGCACCTGAACCCAATACAGAATAAGAATGAACCCTTTCAATCCTCAACACTGTTCAAGGAAACGGGCCGCTAATTTTCGGAAGCCCTAAACCATAAATTCTATACGTTCAGCTACCCCTGATAACCTGGCTAGCCCCGCATGAAGGAGACTCCCAGAAGAAGGATCCCTGACTCTTACAAGCCCCAACCCTGCGCATTCTCGGGCGGGACCCCCGCGTAGGGGACCATACACCGACCCAATTTCAGGGATTAGGGCCTAGGGTTTGAGGGTTTAGGGTTTAGGGTTTAGGGTTGAGGGTAAATGGGGGTTTCCCAAAATTAGGGGTACCTTTTTGGGGGCCCCTATAATGAGGACTATAGTATTTTGGGGTCTATCTTGGGGTCCCCCTATTTTGGGAGACTACCAAATCCTGTACAACCACGTATTCCCAGGAAGCCCCCAAATTATTCAGGTCCCCCTCCCGTGAAGCCCCAAACAACCTGTTTTTGCGGCTGCATATGAGCGACGTCTTTGCATGGCACAGTGGCAATGAAAAGTTTTGGCGGCTGTTGCAGGGTGGGGCAGTGTCCAACCAAAGGCCATCAGCGAATCCTCGCCCCGTAATTCTAAGCACATTCGGGAAATCAACATGGACATTTGAACAGTCTGCGTAGTAGAGTGCGTACGAGGCATTCACGGAATTCCAGAAACATCTTGCGCGCATAGTAGCCTAAACCCTTAACCCAGCGTTCTTACGCCCCAAGCCATAGACAGTTTCTTGGATCTTGTTTCATGCCACAACTCTTCGAATCGGTCTTCATATTTAGGGTCATGTTGGGATAATGGAAAAGAAAATGGAAACAACTGTTTAGGGTTTAGGGTTTAGGCTCCTTGGCATTGCCGAATTAAAGGCCCACTTACTCCCCGTAATGACAAGTGTTCCCAATATGTCACTGTCATGTAGTGGGGGGATATATCTATATGTGCGCATGTTTAAGCACACGTTTATATATATATATGTATATATTTATGATATATATGTGTATATATATATATGTTTGTCATTAGGGGGCTGGTGGGTTTTGAAACCCAGAAATCCTTTCAAGCAGGTTCTGGACGACGGCTCTGCAATGCTGGATCTGAACCACCCATTGGCGGGAAAGGCGTGAGCGGGGCATATGAGCTATAGCCTTAGCTCCTTAAGGCGAGTTACGAGTTATGTAGGGAGCAGTATAGGGGTTATTCAAGTGGGATTTTGGGAGTTTAGACTATAAGTCATATGCTCGTGGTTGTCAAAGTGGTTGGGGCACATGAAAGCAGTAGAAGTAGCATGCAATACCCGAAAGGGCCCATGTAGCTATATAGTACATACGCGAGCCCTGAAATAGCTAAGTGGAGCAAGATTTCCTCCATCCATGGTATGGGGCCAGGGGTTACCCAAATTAGGAGCAGGTATCTGCCATGCTTGGCCAAAAACCTGAAAGTTTAGACATACACCCGAAGCTTCTAGCATAGTGTCAACTACACCAGTAACCATCATAGCCTCCCTACTAGCCGACTAACCCAGCGTCAGCTTACATGCAGGTAGTTGGTAGTTGGTAGGGAATGAAGGATATGATCCCCAAAGTAGCCCATGTATAAGCCCCAATAGCCTTGGGGCCGTAAGTATGTACTCTATAGCCACATAGACTCTTTGGGTACGGTGTAGCCAGAAATGATCTCGACTGCGATTGCAATCCGATTCCACTTGTTTGTTGACAACATTGTGTGCCACCGCAATCAGATTCTGGTTCCATGAGTGCCAGCGCGGTTTAGGGTTTTAGGGTTTAAGATTTAGGGTTTAGGGCCTAAGCAATGTGAGCTATGGTCTAAACTCCCAGAATCCCCCTTACTAACCTATATCATACTCCCCTATATAACCCCCTTTCAAGAAGTTTAGACTATAGTACATGTGGCCTTGGCTTGATATAAGAGGTTGGGAGATTCAGAGCGTAGAGGTGACAGACCCGTGTTTTTTGGCCTGAAAAAGGATCGGATCCCTGCAGATCAAAAGAAATGGCTTGATGATACTGCTTAGAGGCTCAGTTTAATGGTAATCCAATTATTGCTGTAGAACAGTTATGAGACTCCTAAATCACCAAAAAAGGGTATTATAAGGACATCGGTCAGAAGTACCAGATATAAGAGGGTTTGGCTAGCCGAGTCCCCAAATAGAGGTACAAACTGAACATCTTGAAGTCTGGCTTTCTACCCCAAGCTTACGGGTTCTCAGTAGTGAATAAGGGCATATAATCCCAAAGAAAATCCTACCGAATATATTCCCGTATTCCCTGCTAAGGACCTCGGGTGTAGGGTAGATGTGTTGGTGTAGATATTCACTAAAGGTTCTTATGAGTGGTTTTTCTAAAGGTCCATTGGAAGTACATTTCCTCAAAGTTACGGGGGATCCGAACCAGAAAGAAATTTGATTTTATGGCTTCTTTTGGGAACAGAAGCTTTGAACAGGCACCATCGGGGTGCCTGGTAAATATTTAGAACCAACAGGGGTTCCTATTTAAAAGCTTCGGCTCCCAGGTATATACTATACAGGTCTATGGCTCCTTTGGGCTTTGTTTGGTTTGAAGGGGCCAGTGTTCATGATGAGGATTTCTGGCCCTACAAAAGAGAGATCATCGTGTCAAGGGTTGAACTGTTGGACCATGCTAGTAAACTTACAACCTCAAGCCCTAAACTCCCTTATCCCTATAGGCCCCCGTAAGTAGATAGAATATGGGATATATGGGGATCTCGTTATAATATACCCAAAGCCATATTTTATCTACTTAAGGGGGGCTCTAGCCCTAAACCCTAAATCCTAAATAGCAGTTTCCATTTTATTTTCCATTATCCCAATATAACCCTATATAGCCCCTCTATTTTATCTAGTTACGGGGGACTATAAACCCTACAGGTTCATTCTAAGCTCTATTGGGGTTTAGGGTTTAAGGGTTTAGGAGCTTAGGGTTCAGGATTTAAGGGTTTAGGGTTCTAGAGGCTACACCCCATCCCGCCATTGGCCAGGAGCTCCGTTTCGACATGGAGTTGGTGGGCTTCAGGGATGCCATGGGCTCAATTTGGGTTTGGGGTTTAGGGTTTAGGGTTTAGGGTTTAGGGTTCAGGGTTTAGGATTTAGGGTTCAGGGTTTAGGGCTCAATTTGGGTTTTGGGTTTAGGGGTGATAGCAGCAAGCTCGAGAATTATAACCCTAAAACAATCATATGAGCTACTGGCTTGCCAAAGGACCATTAATTATAAGGGTGGACATAGGGGCCCCTTTGGTAGTTTAGTAGAGTCCCTAGTATATTCCCCAATAGATCGCCATGTCCCTTATCTTGCGGAGTCTGAGGCTGGCAAGTTCACACAAATCAGCTGCCCAGTGCTCAAACTGTATCCATAAGCGGATTCTACTAACCAATTACCAATATTATGGTCCCTCCAGAAGGGGCTTATAGCGTTTAGGGGTTGGGGATAATGGAGACTCAACTTGACAAGACACTGGCAAACGAAATGGACACTGTGATCTCGTAAGGGTTGGGGGAACTAAGCTCAAACCTTAAACCCTAAATCCTAAGCCCAGACCCTAAATCCTAAACCCTAAACCCTAGACCCTAAATCCTAAGCCTTAGACCTTAAACCCTAAATCCTAAATCCTAGACCCTAAATCCTAAACCCTAAATCCTAAACCTTGAACCTGAAACCCTAAATCCTAAACCTTAAACCTTAAACCCTAAATCCTAAACCAAAGGCCGCATCCTTATGGGGTATGGGGATATGGTAGTTTCCCAAAATCAAGGGGACCCCAAAATGGATCCCAAAAATATTATAGTCCTTATTATTGGGCCCCCCAAAAAGGTACACTGTAAACCCTAAACCCAAAAAGGTACCCCTAATTTTGGGAAACCCCCATATAGGGAGCTAAGGTCTGATCCATGATCCTTCTGAATCCGTACGCCTCCATACACTCATTTAGGGTTTACGGTTTAGAGTTTAGGGGTCCATAGTATAACTGTATAGGGAACATGGTCGGCAGCAAGTTGCTTACTGAATGGTCGAATTTCAGGGTTTTGGGGTTATGATTCGGGATTGTGGTTTAGGGTTTAGGGTTGAGGGCTTCCTGGGAAGGCCGCGAGGATTGAGCAAGCATGTTCGATAAATCCCAATAAACAATCTAACAGCGCCAGTTATCCGCATTATTTTGGAGCTACATTGCTACTGAGTCGCCCTGAACCCCAAATCCAAAATGGCTGTTGAGCTTCCATTTTCCATTGACCTGCTTACTGGAATTAGGGCAGAGTGCAAGGAAGGAAAAGATCCCCTAACCCTAAAGCACGAAATTGGCATCTTAGGGGCCAGCATCGCAGCTGCAAGCAAAGTGTGAAGCGCAATGCTACAGTCTACTTCTGGCAAACTGGCATGGAATCAAATAAACATAGCTCCCCCTTTCGAGATGATAGTAGCCTCTATGGACCTTGTCAGGATTCCAAGTTAGTTTGGGGGAGAAATATCATCACATTCGATGACTCTCCACCCCGCCAGCATCTTTCGAGAAGTGCCTACCCCCTCACCCAACAGGAACATCCACGCATGATCAGGTCATATGATACAATATATATTTTGTTGCACATGCCTGTAAGTAACCCCCCTGAGTAGCAGGGATTCTCATACAGGGCTCTGGCTACCAAGCAGGGGCCTGAATCTTAGGGATCTCGGCAACGGCGGACAATCCTGACCAGGGTTTAGAGTTTAGGGTTCAGGTACAGTCTTCCCAAGGTGCAAAGGGCATGATAGGTAACAGTACTAGCCCTAGTTAAACAAAGTCTTGATTCTCTAGGCCTTTACCAAAATCGCATGAGCCCAAGCCAAGACCGTTCAGTCACACAGAAGCTGCTTAAAACTGTTGGACTACCAGTGCTTCTTTTTTAGCACCCCTCGTGGTACCGGCCATAGACTTGAACTTTGAAATGGATTACTACGATCATTCTTTTTGTATATTGTGACTATTACGTGTTTGTTTTATTGTTGTGTTTATTGGGTCATTCCCCCGTACAGTAACTGTCCTGAAAGGAGCCTTATTAAGGGGGTTCTTATAACTCCTATAACCCATTGTGGTAACAGTTACTGTAAGGAGGAATGTCCTAATGTGTTTATTTGTTGCCTCTTCTCTTTTCTTGCCCTCATCCACGAGGCAAGGGGATGCTAAGGTTTCAGCTTTCCGGGGTTTGTATAACATGTCTTAGGTGGACCCCCCACCCTGCAATAGTGGTTTAATAAGAATATAGGAGGACCCTAATCTAATCCCTATTATCCCCTATAGTCACTATTACTGGGTGGGGGGTCCGCCTAACACATGTCACGCAATAGGGGTGACCCTGCAAACCGAAAAAGTAAATCAAAAGCCTTCCCTTATCACACCCACCCGAGATCCTAAATTTTAAGCCCTGAACTAACCGCACCCCCAGGTAGTGAAAGGAATGGACATGGTTGGCTGGCAAGGCAAGACCGTGAAGGCCGAGTCATCTTGGTCGCTTCTTTTGGGTTTCCAGGGTCCGCACGGCTATTTTCAAAAACAAGCTTGCATCTCGCAATATGTGGCATCATCGTTTTCTGCCGGGTACCTGCCACAGACTTTTACGTAACCCCTCAAAACGCCTTGCTAAGACTAGTGTTATTTGGAAAAGGGGCTTGTATGGGCTATGATGTCAATTTTGCTTCAGGACAGCTTTGGGCGGATTATGTTGGGTAAGTTCGTGGGTTCGTCTGCTGAGCAGCCACAGAGCCTAAATATTAGGATCCCTAGTTAGTAAGGGGAGGCGGTTTGTAAATCAGGGGTCTACATTACCATGACCCTTGTAGAGTAGCACCAGCCGAGATTCTGACATAGGTAGGTTTTTGCAGGTAGACCCTAAACCCGGAACCCCGAACCTCCTTCTCTGCAGGTCCCTTTCGCTGTGGCCAACAGCCCCGTCAGCAACGCACTCGGATGCTATGGTAGCCTGAAGCAGTCCCTAAATCCAAGCTCTGGGCCTCCTTCCTTGATACCCCGCCTTTGCCACGGATAAAAGATAGTGTTCACAGGGATTCATCTGCAACGAGCCCCCACACCCAAGCCCCCCTATTGGGCGGTTCCCTAGATTAGGATCGCATTTTGGTGCCCCTAAATATTCTGTGCGGCAATAGCAGTATAATCCATAACCAAAAGAGGCCCATAATTTTGGGAACAACCCTGTTAGGGCGTATTGGGGCCGCGATTAGCGAGCTACTGGGGCCCCAATTTGGGGCCTTTTTGGAGAGGGTTTGAGTTGTACAGGGCTCCTTCAGCGCATGCTGCCTTGTACAGAAACCATGTAAACAAACAACAACATCCTTCAGGCTTACAAACGACCAGGTAGTGTAGGCTTGAGGGTTCAGGGGCCGCATGTTGGCTCAGAGTTTAGGTTTTAGGGTTTAGGTTGGGGTCTACTGTAGGGATTCACTCCCCAATCTCTAGCCAAGCGTGAACGGGTCTTTGGTCATGCGAGTGTTGATTCCTGAGCCTGGGCACTAAAACAAAACTTGCTTGAGGTCCCTTTTCATAAGAGAACTTCGGTAACCCCAACCTCCAAAATTAAGACTTTCTCAGAGTCACCTGTCTAGCATGGGGTCTTAATTTTGGGGGATTGGGATTGCCAGCACACTTTATTTGTACACCCTACATGATACCTAGATTCCCGATGTAATAGCCCTGTATAACCCTCATTCCGGTAGAATAGAGGCCGCAACATTCCCTAGCAATCCAAATCCCTCAACCCCTGAACCCTAAACCCTCTAAGCCCGCCCTAGGGTTGCTCCTGAGGCGCGGCTTTGAAAGAGCCGAAGTGGAAATGGCCGGCTGGCTGGTTCAGACCTCAGGTTTTCTGGCGTTGCTGTTAAGGAACCTAAATTAGTTTACCTTCTCAGGACCCCTAAAGGATCCAAAACATGGAACCCTTGAATGATCCCTTAGGTTCCCAAATGTAGTAATGGAGCCAACTTTTTTTTTTGGGGGGGGAGGGGGGTGGTGGTGTCCATTTCTTGGATCCTTTAGGGGGTCTAGGTTAGTAATATGAGTATATAGTAAATAAGGATTCGTCAGTACAGGTCTGCTCCCCAATCAGGGAGCACACCATGTTGTATAGTGATATACGGGTAACTTATTTATGTTCCTCAACAACACCCAGGTTTTGGGCATAGCAGTTAGCCCCAGCAGCCTGTGGATTTGTGGCGTCTTCTGCGGTTCAAAGCTTTCAGGGGTGGCAGTTAAGGCGCTAGCAGCATCATTTTGTGGCTTCTTAGTTTTAGGGTATAGTGTGGTAGTTTGCCAAAATAAGGGGACCAAAATAGACCCCAATATACTACAGTCCTCATTGTGGGGGCCCGCAAAATGCTACCCCTAATTGGAGGTTAATACGTAGATCAGAAATGACTCCAAGAGATGGCTGTCCACATTAGCCTTCGGGGATGCCTATAGTCCCCCTTACGTAGATAGAAGATAGGGTTTAAAGTTTAGGGCTATAGTGCCCTTTAAGTAGATAAAATATGGCTTTGGGTATATTATAAGAAGATCCCCATATAATCCATATTCTATCTACTTAAGGGGGACTATACATGGGTGCCCACATTAGCTGTTGGAGGTGTATGTAGTACCTCAGAGTTCCCAAGCCGCTAAATGGCAAGGAATGTCGAACCAATACCCGGGCCCCTTAAAACTCTTTGGCAGGTTCGCCCAAACCCAAGCCCGTAGGACCACTTAGCTTCTCATGGCTCCCAAGATTTCTTTATAACCCCTAAACCCAGAACCAGGATGAGGTACGGCACCCCATCTGAGTCATTTTATTTGGGGATACTATGGTGCCGCAATGGTGCCCAATATAGGGTAAGATTCTATCCCCCTTTTGGGGTATGGTATTTTCTATACGGGATATAATCTTACTAGGCTCAACCAACCACAAAACACTACCTAAACCCCAAAAGTATGTAAAATAATAGCCCTAAACCCATAATAATAGCCATAAAGGCCATTCTTTTACCTACTTTTGGGGTCCAGGTACTCATTTGGTGGAGGAGGGCTCCTAGCACTCCGAGGCCTTACAAGGAAGACGACTTCCGAAGGCAGGACGAAACTGATGACGGCGGCTTCTATGCTCAGCGCGAATCTCAGAGCCGGTTGGAAGGGCTTTGAAGCTTTCAGGAGTTAAAGTCCCCCTTAAGTAGATAGAATATGGCTTTGGGTATATTGTAATCGAGCCCCTTATGCCCCATATTCTATCTACTTAAGGGGGACTATAGGACGTAGTGCTTACATAGGGCTAAGGACTCAGGGTTCAAGTTCATCCTGGTCAGCAACCCACTTGAGGATTCAGACCAAGGGTTTGTGTTTAAAGAGGCAGCTGATCCCTGAACCATTAAGCTATCAGTCCTTAAAAGTCTTCAACCCTTGTCCCCAAACCCCGAAATCCCAACGATACATCCCAAACTTCACTCTCCCTAAACCCTAAAACCCTACACCCTACACCCTGAAGTGCCGCCCAGACTGGGATTCCGGGATTGTCGCTCCTGCACTGCGTCGGGCGTGTGGAGACCCCATCCGTAGCCGTAGTACACCCTGAACCCAAATCCCCCCATCCCTAAATCCCTAAACCCTAAATCCCTAAACCTTACATCCCTGAATCCCTAAACCCTAAATCCCTAAACCTTAAATCTCTAAAGGCCTGCCAGTCCGGGCAGGGACAAAAACGGAAGCAACAAAACCTATATGAGCCATAGTCTAAACTCCTTAAAGGGGGTTATGTAGGGTTTAGGGATTACGGTTTAGGATTTGAGGTCTAAACTACTTAAAGGGTTTACGTGGGATTATATAGGGGAGCATTACAGGGCTTATTGAGGGGGATACTCGGAGCTTAGACTCTAGCTTATATACCCCCAGTTTCCATTTGATTCTCCATTATTGAGGGTATTACCCCTTAATTTTGGGAAACCTTATAGACAAAACCCTAGACCTTAAACCATTAAACTTAAACCCTAAACCCTGAACCGCTTGTAGGCCTCGCTTCGTCACCCACATCGATGAGGACGCCATCGACGCGATACGCAACTTTTACGATGTTCAGTTTGCCCAGGCCGTCCGCTACCTGCAAAACTCGGGAAAAGGGGTTATACAGGGGACTCTATACGGACATATAGGGGATTCTGTAGGGTTTATAGAGATTAGGGTTTAGGGTTTATGGGTCCTAGACTCCTTAAAGGGCGTGTATATGGAACTATGTAGGGGAGCATTATAGGGGTTATGCAAGGGGATACTAGGAGTTTAAACTAAAGCTCGCCTGGCTTAAGGACAGCCGGGTCCGATTTAGTTACTCAAGGGTTTCAGGGCTGCCTTTAATGGACCCCGTGCAGGACTATGGCATTGTTATGACGGCGAATATGTGAGCAATGGTTATAGTAATCGCGTATTAGGGACGAAGAGAAGGAATGCCGTGAGACGTAGGAATTTCGCAACACACCCCAAAAGCGATCGGACCCCCCAAAAGCGAGACCCCCACTTGACTAAATCCCGCAACAGCGATACCTTTCTTGCATCCTACGCCAAGCCCCCAAAAGCGACAGGACCCCCCCGCAAGTTGTCCATGGCATCGGATTATACAAGGAGTTTCGGCGAAAGCTGATGTGGGGATCCTTTAGGTGTACCACTTCAGGAACACAACCCTTGCTCGACGAAATCATGGCTTCGTGGTCTTGAGTGGGCAGGCTTAGCGCAACTGGTCTCAGGTTTAGGGCCCTCACAATGTAGCTTCCAGAGTCACGGAGGATGTGTAGGGCCCTACGCCGGTGCATGCCAGAGCCAAAAATGCCAGTAAGCAGGCAAGCTGTGTCACAGATGAGTTGTTCAGGGCCCTTTCAGCAGACCACGCTCTATATGGGCGTTGCCCGAAAGTATGTTTTTTTTGGGGAGTCCCCATAATAAGGACTATAGCATTTGGGGTCTATATTGGGGTCCCCTATTCTGGGAAACTATTATATTCGTACAAAGTTCCTTCTGCTTGACAAGTTCCTGCTGTCTTTTTTGCCACCCCGGCTTTCAAGCCTCACCTGTGAGACGGTCTTTATATAGGAGGAACCACGGAAATCTCAATCTTAACACGCACTCCCCCTAAACCTTAAACCCTGAACCCAAAACGCTGGCATGAAAAGGGGCCCAAATCCTCAACCTAAAGTGCTAAAAAAAGATCAGCAGCAAAAACCTATACGTAGTCCCCCTTAAGTAGACAGAATGTAGGGCTTATAGGGTTTAGGGCTACAGTCCCCCTTCAGTAGATAGAACACCGCTTTGTGTACATTCTAATAAGATCCCAGTATAACCCATATTCTATCTACTTAAGGGGACTACCGACCACGAAAATCTGACACTCTGAGCCCTGAAGCCGTAAATCCTAACCAACCCCAGCATGTCCAAACATCCTCAAGCTCTATAGTCCCCCGTAGGTACATCGAACATGGGGTATATGGGGATGTTATTTGCATATACCCAAAGCCATACCAAAGCCATACTCTATCTACTTAAGGGGGACTATAGAACTCCGAAGCCTAAAGCAACCCGGAATTCTCCCACCAACACCTTGTTGGCAGATTGGTGGCCTCCCTTGCGGAGGGTAGAGAGGCTAAAGGATTACTCCATTCCCCTCAGGGTCCAAGGACGCAAGTACTAGGGCTGATTCTATAGGGACACTGGAAAAGGAAATGGAAGCTACTATTTAGGGTTTAGGACCACCAAAATAGTGTTTTAGTGTCAAAACACCATGAATATTATAGTATTTGGGCCCTAAAGCCCTACTATTTGGCCACTTGGACCCTTAAACCCTAGACCCTTAAACCCTAAGCCCTGAACCCAAAGGGTTCGGTTATGTAGGGAACGGGCAGGTAGACCATCAACCCAACAAAGCAACCCTCGCTTGAAATGAGCCTCAAGCCGTTCAGAAGGCTCCACAGGGCGAGCAGCTTGGCGTTTCAAAGGGCATCCAAGGTTTGGGGTTTTAGGGTTTAGGGTTTAGGGTTTAGGGGTTTAGGGTTCGGGTCGGCAGTTTTGAGCGACTGTTGGCAGACTTTTGACAGAGTTTCCGTTGTAACTGTTGCCCTAGACAGTTTGTATTTACCTGGGTTTGAGGGTTCAGGGTATAGGGTTTAGAGTCTAGGGTTTAGGGTCTACGGTTTAGGGTGTAGGGCTTAGGGATTCGGGGGCTGCATACAAGTTCGGGGGCATACCTAGCTCTCCCAACTGTCCATAGCAACAGCCTTTATACCCACTATTTGGGGGTATAAGGGAGGTCCAGGTCGGCCCACAAACTCACTAATTCCTCCAATTCCCTATATAAACCATATATCAACCGTGTATACTCCTAGATTTAGGGTTTCGCGGGCCCTGTAGGGCTTCAAGACTTTTCGCTTGGGTCTTCGCGGGGTGCAGCATGGAGAGACGGCTCTTTTTATAAGTGTACTGGCCGCGCCCTAAATCTCAATGGCCCAAATTACAAAGCCCTTATAAGCCTGAAACTTAAATCCCAAATCCCTGAACCCTAGAACTTCAGGATCACGAACGACGGTAGACACTACCACCTGGGGCTTGCCTCATGACATTGCTCCTTCCCTCATTGAATGAGGGGGTTCTTGCAACCCGACCCCTGTAAAGGAGAATCAAATGGAAGATGCAATGGACACGGGATAATTCAGTGTTTTGCAATAGGTAATAAGAGGCTGGGGGCAACCCCCACCCAGAACTAGGATTCTGTAAGATGTAAGAGTCATATGATAGTCATAGAGTCCTTATTACGCGGGTCTCCTTCTCCGGGGCTAGGAGGCATAATGTATAGTCGTTCTGAAGTCGTTCTGGCCCGACGTTGGTATTATCTACAGACCTAGAACGCTAGAATTTGTGACATGGCTTGACTGGACGGATAAAAGTGATGAGGCAAACGCTTTCGAATTTCGTGCCCAGAGTTCATAACGAAGCAAACACACAATTGTCCAGAGCTGCGCGGGATGCTGGGGTCTGCCCAAAGGATCTATATTTGGGTTATATAGGGAGAAATTGGGGCTATATAGGGATATGTTGGGGTTAGGTAGGGATATCTCGGGATAATGGAAAATAAAATGGGGACTACTAGAATTCGGTTACATAAGGTCTAGGTTCTAGGGTTTAGATTTAAATTCTACAGCACCAACGTTTGCTTCGTAAGCCAAGACGGAGGTCTAGAGAACCTGTCTGATTTATTTTCTACTACATAGAAGTAGCTGGCTAGGTACACTATGCATCTTGTCAGTTCCTGTGATCCTATACCCTTATTATAATAAACCAAGCCAAGAGCACCGGGACATGTAACAGCAAGCCGCCCCTGATCTCAGGTATAACGTGCTCGACATCTGCAGCTCCTGGATTAGCTGCAGCCTCACCGAAACCCTCAGGGTTAAGGGTTTAGGGTCTAGGTGGGTACTTGGAGGGTCATGGGGATTTAGTAAGTAGGTTAGTACTGGGGATACTTGGAGTTATTATATGGCTCACACGGCTTATCATTACATTACTCCTTTTCCCACGGCTAGTGAGGACTTCTCCATGAGGGTCGGACGCGTGTCTCGTGAGTGACCTTCTTTTCGCGTCCTTGGAGACCACATAGATAAAGCGGATACGAGCAGTCTGCGGTAGGGTTGAGGGCAGCGAACCTGCCAGAAGGGATGTAGGGTTTACCGGGTTGGCGTTAAGGAACTTTTTTGAAGCTACTGTGATCAGGGAACCCTCTTATGTACTATATACCCGCAATATGGTAACTTAACCCAGCTCAAGGTTTGGGGCGTAAAGAAAGGCCAGTCATAGATTGGCCGGCTCTCCTCCTGCACACTCCTCTGGATGCGGGTACATGCCAGACCTAGCAGACATTCTCAACGCACAAACCCGGTTCCCAAAATTGGGATACCCATTTTGGGGGTCCCATTAACAAGGATTATGGTATCTTGGGGTCTATGTTGGGGCCCCCCTATTTTGGGGAAACTACCCCAAAAAGGAAGTCAGCCCTTCTGAAAACCTAGGCACCCAAACCATCCCTGAAAACATTATGTAACACATATCTTTAACCCCTAAGCCCTATAGAGCCTACTGTTTCATGGCCGCCTCTCATGCTGACCCTATACCCTAAACCTTACACCCACCCTAAACCCTAAACCCCAAACCCTAAACCTTACACCCCCCCTAAACCCTAAACCCTAAACCCCAAACCTTAAACCCTGAAACCCCAACCCGGACCCTAAACCGTAAACCCCAAACCAAAATCAGGTCATTATCCGAAGGGGTTGAAGGCCAAGCGGGTGGCCGTCACGGGGATGGTGGAGCAGGAGAGCTTGACCTTTAGGTAAAGGATTCAGGGTTCAGGGTTTAGGACTTTTGGAAACCCTATTGCTACCTTGTGTCTCTGATAGGCAGGATCCTAATTCAGAGAGTTGGGATTACTAAAGCCTCCCCTAATCTTAGGATCAGGGCTTCCCTGTGTTGCAGGGATAGATTCCAAAGAAAGTTTGGGGTTTAGATGGGTTTAGGGTTTAAGGCCCTAAAAAGGTGGGTGCCTTAGGGTCCAGGTAAAACCTACACTTTTTACTGCTTACAAGGCTTGGCAGTGCGGGTACTTGGACCCAAGCTCCGCGTCTAGGGCTTGGGCTTCTTAAGCTCTATAGCTAGCATATAGGGGCAGCGCCAGAAGGAACGCTTGAACTTAAACCCTGAACCCTAATACCCTAAACCCTAATACCCTAAACCCTAATACCCTAACCCTAATACCTTAAACCCTAATACCCAAAGCCCTAATAGCCCCTCACCCCCGAGTTTAGGGTTTTTTAGGGTTTGGGCCGCTCCTTATTGCAGATTGCTGTCGCTGTGGAAGGAGCCTATGAGCACGGGCTGCGCCCTGAAGCTAAATCCTACAGCCCCAGGTCCATACATCAGGAATTTTAAGCCCTGAGCCCTTAGACTCCTGAACCCTAAGCCCCACAGTAATCCAAAATCTCCTAAACCCTAACCCCCACAGTAATCCCTAAACTCCTAAACCCCAAACCCAAATCCCTAAATCCCAAACCCTAAAGCCCTAAATCCCTTCAACCCCAAACCCCTAACTTCTCAAACCATGGCTGAGCCCCTGAGGAGCTTGCCGCCAACAAGCAGGCGACGGAGTTTGCCGCCGCATCCTTAGAAGGTTTAAGGTACAAAGGGGCTATATAGGCTTTAGGGGTTCAGGGATTAGGGTTTAGGGATTAGGATTTTGGAGTTTAGGGATGAGGGGTTTAGGGTTTAGGAGTTTGAGGGTGTAGGGATAGTAAACATTCAACCAATCATGGAGATCCCAATGGAAAAAGACAATGAAAAATGACATGGAAACTAGGATTCCGTAGGGGCTTAGGGTAGCATGTCATGTACACCCCTGCTCGCTAAACACTACCCTTACACCTTCGCAGTAGGGTTAGGATCCTCATAGGAGACCTATTGTGAATCCTCATTTTGATCCTTCTAGAACAGATTTAGTGTAGACGCCTGACCCGAAAGTGCCCATAGCTGGATCCTTATTCCAAACAGTTGGATCTACATCATGTGCTTTCCTGACTTTGTAACTTTTGTACATGTGTTAAGTGATAAGGCACTTTATAGCGCGCTTCAAGCGATTTTGGGGTGTACCGTAGGTTATTGTTGACGTACGCACCTTGGCATACATGAGCTTAGGTCAAGGCAAGGGTATTCGCTTTTCGTCGCTGTTGAGCCCACTGCCGTAGTATTTTCTTTCAGGGATCCACAGTGTCTCCAGTAAAGAGCGACCATGTACTTAATTTGGTTATGGTGTGTTATAACAAGACGCACTTGGCTTAGCAATGTCCCCCACATTTACCCCAACCAAACACAGTACTTAGGTTCTTATCATAGGTAACCCAATAAAAAGGTACCTGCAAGTTTGGAAGCCCCCACTTTGCTTAGCAGAAAACCTCATGCCTAGTACTTTCTATGTACATAACTAGGTGTCCTGAGCAAGAGGGTGGGTACAAGGGTCCAGGTATGATGGTATTCCTGACCGCCAGCAGAGAGGTGTACGCTCTTCAACAATTCTTACTCCCTAAGCCCTAATCCCCCTCCCTAACCCCTCCACCCTAAACCTCTCTCTCAAAGCCTCAAATCGTCAAAATCTGGCAAACACCACGCAAGGTGGCTGACCTCAACAAGATGCCACTTGGACTTCACAAAGGTTTGAGGGAGTAGGGTTCAGGAATCAGGTTTTATAGGGCTTAAGGTTTAGCGCTGCCTCCTTCTGAAGGCATATGACGCCATGTTTTCTTTCTGACTTTATGCTAGTACCTCCAGGCTTGATAGTACTGTTGATAGAAGAAGTCTGGGACCGCCAAAACTTCCTTAAGCCCTTGGAACGCACAAAAGAAAATAGAAAATAAGTTGTAAACTAAAGTTGTTGGGGCCCCGCATCATTCAACTCCCCGTGCATTCCCATGTGGCGCCCTTGCGTTGGATGGAAGAAATCTTGCGCCATGTAGGATCTCCAATATACTGTAATTCCATGGACTTCAGGGACTCAAGGTGGTGCAAGATTTCTTCCATCAAGTTTCCTTGTATCAGCAGGGTCCTTTAAACCTTAAACCCTAAACCCCTAGACCCTAAACCCGGGGAGTAGGTAAACTTACCTCCGTCGCACTTGTCAAGGCTGCCGTAAGCTTCCCACCCAAAACCCTAAAAGCCCTCCCCCTCAAAGGCGCTGGAAACCCTATGAATTTCAACTCTTCGCCATGATTTGCTGGTTTCTAGGTGTTTTGTCCTGGTTATTGG
Source organism: Symbiodinium pilosum (assembly GCA_905231905.1). NCBI lineage: Eukaryota > Dinophyceae > Suessiales > Symbiodiniaceae > Symbiodinium > Symbiodinium pilosum. Next base: position 67,350 of record CAJNIZ010020535.1, on the reverse strand, counting down.
GGGGAGGACGCTAGGTTAGGTAGGAAGATTCCCAAGTGCCGTAGCACGTACATCCTGAACCCTAAGCCTCCCAAGCCCTATACTCCTATACTCGAGGTCCTACACTCGAAGCCCTAAGACTGTAAATCTTAACAGACTAACAGCGGCAAAGGCCCAAGCTGCCATACGGCGACAGTGAGTTCGACTTCGTCACCAACGTGGTGACCCGACCAAACTAATACAGTCCTTTCAGCATTAAGAGCCTCAGGCTTATAGGGGTTTATGGTTGAGTTGAAAGAAACCCTAAACCGTAAACCCTACATTGGGATTAAGGCTCGTTTTAGTATCCAGTCTCAAGTCATGTTTCGAACAAAAAAATGGAGCCAAAGGTTTTGAGAGACTCCGGATCATGCCTTTTGGGCCATGCTGCTGGTTGTTCGTAATTCTGAGAGTGCGAAAATGCATCGCATGCATATCCCAAACCCTAATTATTCTTAGAGAGCGCTGTCGCTATAGATCTGTCCCGTAGCTAGGAAGCGTGCCTTATGCGGATTTTCTGCAACAAGCTTTGATCATTGTAGTGCAACATGCTTAGCCTTCAACATTCAACAAGGACTGCAAGACTACTACATGTTACAGTACAATGTTACAGATCTATTCACAAGATCCAGATATGAGCCATTATCTAAACTCCTAGTATCCTCCATAATAAGCTCTACAATGGTCCGCTGTCTAATCCCATTTATAACCCCTTCTTAAGGAGTTTAGATTATAACCCTAAACCCTTAACCCATGCGCGTTTTTGTTGGCATAGGCCTCCTTGATAACAGAGAAAGCTGTGCCAAGATCTGTGACCCTGGACATTGCGAGGGCAAATGTTCTAAACTTTTAGAGGAGGGTTAGACACGGTTGTTGGTTTAGGGTCTAAACTCCTTAAAGGGGGGGTCAGATGGGGGGCCATTATAGGGGTTATTAAGGGGATACTCGGGGTGTAGACTATGTGGCTCAAGTGCTGCTAAGTTACTGCTAAGGTCAGCGTGGACTACCTGACGAAGCCGCGTGACGTCCTTCTCGGCCTGTTTGCCACGTACCAATTCCAGTTGAAGCCAGACCACTGAGAACCATGTGGAATTATTTGGCCGCAGACAATAATTTGAAGTAAGGGAGCCGTTTTGTCTTCTGTTTGGCACCTGGCTGATTTGCGCAAGCGAACCGTCTGATGAGGAGAAACGAAGCAACCTAGGAAAAGGAGCAGTAGGAGGCAATTTAGGCCTTTTCGGCGACTGGAGTTGGTTTTTATGATCCAACCCATCGCACTCACCTTGCAAATGGCCTCTTCACGCACTTTCGATCCCGAACCCTAAACTTACAGTCCCCCTTAAGTAGATAGAATATGGGGAGCATGGGGATCTTACTATAATATGTTCTATCTACTTACTGGGGGACTATTCGCGATGTTCGTGGGGAAGGATAGCAGTCCCTATGACATCCCTAGACCCTAAACCTATGTAGCCCATGACTTATTCCTCCGCTCCATACTCGCCGGTAGGCAAACTGTTTGATGCGCCAATTGGGTTGCTGTTAAGGAACTTAGGTTACGTCACCATAATGGGTATATAGGGTTTAGGATGTAAGTTACCATAATGGTATACATGTGTATACATATAGTAATTCAAATGGTCTGCCCAATATGGAAGCTTAAACTACGTTACCATAATGGGTATAGATATATATATATATATAATGCTTAGTATGGTTTCCCCAATATGGTACCATAAAATATGTTACCATAGTGGGTATATATACATATAGTAATTAGTATGGTTCCCCAACATAGTAACTTAAATTAAGTTCCCTAACAGCAACCCAGTAGGTGTTCCTGGAGATGCACCGAGTGCTGAAGCCTGGCGGCACGGCCCCTGATGGGAAAGGTGCTGAATATTCTAGGGATGGGGTTCAGGGTTTGGGGTTTAAGGTTTAGGGTTTGGGGTTTAGGGTTGAGGGGATAGGGTTTAGGGTTTTAGGGTTTGGGGTTTAGGGTTTGGGTTTAGGGTTGAGGGTTTGGGGTTTAGGGTTTGGGGGGGTTTTGGAGTTGCAAAGAGTTATCAGGCTTGAGCTAATGGGATTGAAAAGACCGAGGTTCTTGAGAGAAGATTCCCAGCTTTGGGGGTTCAAGGACATCGGACAGCAATAACAGTCATAACCTCGACACCAGTCCTAGATTTGCGGTAACAGCAATAGCAATAACAAAGTAATAATAGGGGTTTTGATGGATTGGGCTGACGTCCTTTCGGCAGAGCACTAAACCAGTAAACCTGTGTTTTCGAGACGGAGTCTGAAGTCTACTTGGCCTCCCAAATCGCATGGGTTTCGGGTTTAGGGAATGGTTTTGCCCACAAAGTTCTCGGTATCGGGTTATTAAGATTGTTTTTTTCTGGACATTTGTGAGGTCTAGGTAGGTCCTCGGCTCATCTTCCTTGCAAATTCTCCCAGTGTGTTGATATGAGCCATAACCTAAAGGTCTAAAAGGGGCTGATAATATAGTGGGGTATATAGGGGAGTAGTATAGTGGTTATTAAGGGGGATACTAGGAGTCTAGACTAAGTATAGCTCACATAACCCCAGTTTCCATTTAATTTTCCATGTTCTTTAGCATTTGATTCTCCAATTATTAGGGTTCCCTATGCTGGGAAACCCAAAATCCAAAGCCCTAAACCCTAAAGCGCTTGCCCAATGTGCTCATATAGGGAGCTTGCCCAATGTGCTCATATAGGGAACCTACAGCAAGTTTTTGGGCAAGCAGGACATCCCAGCCTCTTCGCCCCAAAGTCGCGACCTAAACAGCGTCGTGCCCAGGTGTGGCCATCATGTCGTTCAGCAACCGATGTTTCTTCACCAAGGAGAGGTTTGCTTCTGCGATGTCTCTAGACCCCAAACCCTAAACCCTAAGCTTTCACACCCCCCCCTATTTGCCCGCAGCATCTTCGTGTTACGTGCTCATTCAAGGTCATAGCATCCGTATAAATACTTCCACAGCTGCAAGATCACTGTCATTTACAGCGAAACAAGATACTAGCGAATGCATGCCGGCACCCATAATAACGTTCATTTCGACCACACCCACAACAAGTGAATCCATGCTGGCACCCAGAATAACGTTCACTTCGACCACATCCACAACCACAAAAACACTGCTATACGCAGCACATTCCGATGAGCGGGCATTTGGCGCGGGCAAATGGGGGGGGGAGGGGGCGTAAGCTTTGTAGTTTTTGAATGGATTTAGCGGATTTTGCTGATGGGGCTGGGCATGTGGGATGTGCAGTTGCAGAGTCCAAAAAGATGTCATCACACGAATCTATATCACTCTGCTCTGAACGGCTCCCAATTCATTCTCAGTTGCAGTTGCTGCTTCAGACGAGCAAAGCTGGTTGATTTGTATTGCGCCAGCGGCTTGTGAACATTTCATAGGAGCATCTTTGGATGCCCGTGTACCAAGGGAGTTGGCATTGAACCGATTATCTAGTACTCTTGATGATGCAGCGGCACTCATTTGAAGTTCCGCTACGTACGTATGAATTTTCCCTTCCTTTCCGGACACAAGATGTGGAGTGACCAGACGCCTTGATTCGATGCTCGTTGATTTACCGGCTGTCTGAGCAAGATTGCTCAAGGACCCCATGTGTACCCATTGCGCAACCCCAGCGACTGCAGCAGAAATAAGCCTGAAATGCTTTCACCTGAAATGCCGCAGGCTATCGCCATGTGGATTCGCGACATGAGTTCTAGCCCAAGTCGATATGTGGATGGGTTTTACTTGGAGGTTCAGGGTATAGCCCCCCTACAGTAGATAGAATAGGGGGTATATGGAGATCTTACTGTAATATACCCAAAGCTGTACTCTATCTACGTAAAGGGGACTATAACCCAAACTAGAACTGGCATTTTCAATCCAGTTTCACGATGTTAGGAGACTTGGTGGGCTTAATTGGATTATAAGTATGTGTATAATTGGGTTATAACCACGCAAAACCCTATATCCCCCTGTACAAGCACTGCATACTCCGTAAAAGACCCTGGTCATCATTGGATTATGATTAATTACCCTGACCATCCAAATAGTCGAGTATCATGCGGGCTCACGGGCTTTAAGCTTGTTGGATTACGCGGCTAGGGGGTTGGTTTTATTTGAGTTTGTTCTGGGTGTTTGGTTTATTTAGGGTGTATTGCGTTTAGGGCTTTGGGGTGTTGTCGTGGACTTAAGGGATCTGGGTCCGGTGACTTTGTTGAAGGTACCCATGATTCCTTTGTTGGGTTTCGGTTGTCATAACAACCCAATAACACCTGAAAGGCAATGTTTTTTGCTACTGCCCAGTGATGAGCAAACGCTGAGGTTCTAGGAGTTGAGTTCCCCAGAAGGGTGCAAGAGGTTCAAAACCGAGAGGGTCAATAATTAGGCACTCGGGATCTAGGAAATAGTAATTATAGTACAGGTTTTGGGTAAGTATATGATTATTGGGTACTTGGACCCTTAGGGAAATGTAAGTTGCTTCATCAATGGAATTCATCTTGGCATTTCTGCAAAGCTCAGTGAGGTGGAGGCTTGCCTTGCACCTTGTTGAATGCCCGCTCGCAGAAATCATGTAGTGATGGGCGATTTTAATAACATTCGCGCATATACACTACCGCACCAAAGGGGTGACGTTTTGGATCATGCGTGTGTCTTTTTTCAAGCCCCAAGTTTTACATTTGATCAGAGTTGGAAGTTTCTAGGCTCAGCTGGCTCAACAACTCTTACTCAAACTCCTAGCATCCTAGACCAGAAGCTCTAATGATGCTAGTAGTAATAGCAATGACAAATAAATAGCATCAGTATTATACCCTAAACTCTATAAACCCCTAACCCCTGAACCCTAAACCCTAAAAAACGTATTATTAGTAGACCCTGCATGCTGTGAAGAGGCGAGGCGCTAGCCAGAAAACCCTAACGCCCCTCGCTCAGGCCCTCTGCCCCACGGCCACCTGCGGGCCCAAGCTCCAAAGTAACGTAGATTCTTTTAAGGGCCCTATCATGATCATATTGGGATTTGGCCCTAAAGTGGTAAGATAGGGATAATGTGGTAACATAGGGGCAATATAGGGATTATAAAGGGATGATGGAAAAGAACATGGAAACTACTATTTAGGGTGATCAATACACCGCCTCCTTTTAAGGACCTTTCTTCGGATCCCTTTCGTGATGCCTATTAAGGGGGGTAGTTTATGCAAGCTGGTTTTGCGAGCAACGCTTTCAACAGTTAGACCCAAGAAGCCCCTCCATGTCCCTTTGTGCATTACGGTTCTTAAGACTGCTTGAAGCGTTAGCATCATAGATGGGGACGATGATTTCCCAGACCCGCGGGTGCACCAAAATTACTTCAAAAATGTATTCGAAACAGGTCAGACAGCCTCTACGCAAAGGAAGTTCTGTCAGGACCGTGTAGGATGTGTAATTCTGTGGCTTACCCGCGCAAATGTCAGAAATTTTGACTACAATATTCATGAAAGCCATCCGGGGGAGACTTTGGTCCCGGTTTCGACTACCATTCCGTGGCTTTCACCGTTCAAGTTTCCCAGGATGAGACACACGTGTTTATGTGCATGTACATGTTGCATGTGTGTATGACGGAAGAGTTCTTGGCATTAGAGGATTGAAGCACGGGAGGTGATTGCTATGTGTTCTTGAAAGTATCTACGGATAGGACAAAATTTTGGAAGTAAGTTTTCATGAAGATACGTTCGGCCCGAGTTATGTATTGTTTGGGCACTCAGACTCTCAGGGCTCCTTCATGAAAAAAAACTTGGGAGATTCCTCCGGCTGAGGCGATGGTCCGGGACACTGCCAGATCGTTGAGTACTGAGATGTGATATTCAAGCTTGTGAAGGTGTTCAGGGCTGCAGCACTCTGAAAAGCAAGTAAGCGATTGCATATGAAGTCATCACGAAATGGCACGATGTATCCCTTGAAAGGATGTCAGCACACAAGGGGCCTGGGCGTAGATGGGGTCCACGTGGAAGGCGGGATGCGTGAGAACACAGTACGCAACTGGGAAATATGAAGGGTTCTTTAAGCTGCTCAAAGCTGGTCAAGACAAGCTGCAATCCTATCGCTTGGCTGGATTTGCGCTGCCCCCCTTTAACCTTTAGGTGACTCGGGTCATATTCATCTTATTTTCGGCATATTTTGTGTTGTGGAAGGGTGAAGGTGGGAAGGGATACCGTTCTGCATGGATTTTGTGTTGGGAGTTGTCCGAGTTTTCCCCACTCCTGTCCTGTATCTAGCGATGAAAGTCACATGGTTGTGTCAATGTTGCACTCCCTTGAATGTATAGGGCCCCCGCTAACAATAGGGCCTCCAGAAAATTAAAGATAGGAGTCCTCAATGAGGGCTCCCATGGTACTGAGAGCCCTTGGGAGGGCCTGTGGATTACTTTTGCAGGGGATGGTCTGGATTCGGTTAGGGGCCCAAACCAAAACACATTAAAGAGAGTCGTGAAACAATAGGCCGAAACTCCTTAAGTGAGAGCCGAAACTCATTAAAGAGAGTTTGTTGGCAAAAGTGGGTGCAACATGATACGATTCGTGAAGTTGGGAGATTCTCAAAAGAATCAATCCATTATATGAATACATATATATATATGTATATATACACGTACATACATACATACATACATACATACATAGATACATAGATACATAGATACATACAGGGCCTCCTCATGGAGTGACTAACCATCCTAACCCTAAACCCTGAGTACCCGAAACTGAACAATCAGACCCTATACCCTGAACTCTAGACCCTAAACTAAACAATCCTAAGCCCTCAACCCTAGGGTCCTAGAGATGAGTTGTGAACTGGTGAAGACCAGGTGTTGCCAACCCGCTGGCTTCACCTGCTGAACCCCAACACCCACTTCATACGTTTGAGGTTTCGCGCGTAAGTTTAGGCTTAGGTTTTAACGGACTATCACTCAGCATGTAGGCTTGGGTTCAAGGTTTAGCACTGAATGTCCAGGGTTCATATTCAGCACCGTCTAGGTTCCCTACCCTGCGCGCTAGGGTTGTACCTTGGAAACGTACCTTGAAGCGTCCCAAAACTCCTTTTGCAACACAGGAAATCGCGTATTATCCCGAACTGCCACTCAGGAAAGTCACAGTTCGGAAACAGTTGCAAAAAGCTCTAGGGGAAACAGAGAACATACCACATGCAACAGCCTACGGGGCCTAGACAGGAAACCCTTCTGTAGGAGCCTAAAGCTGGAACGGAGTTTTGGGACTAGATTTCTAGAAGGGTTATAGGCTAACGAAATCGGCTTCAGGCTAAGATTTTAGAAAATCCCGCATTTTTCGCCTGAGGGCACACCCAGGGTCCCAGGCCCTCGCGCATGCAACGCCTGACAGCTTACGGCAGTCGTCCTAAGTGGGACATGGTGAACACGACACGCCAGATTAAACATCTGCAAACTGAATGGCCCTAAACGGATATGGACTCCGTTCCCATCAGCTGAGATTGGTAACTACTTCCACTTCAATCCTTCGGGAGGATGGTTCGGAACTCGGAATGAGGGGTGAAGCAGGGTTTGAGCGCCCTGAGCTATTGGTTCACGGAAATGCAGTAGCTTGCATAATTAAGCAGCAGCCAGAATCAACAAGCTTCCTGGTGAAAATAAGCATATAGATTTCAGTCTATGCTGTTATCTTGGGGTCCAGCAATATAGCACCACTTAAAGGGTCCCAGAACATGGTTGAGGGGCTAGTAGATGTTTAGGTCGCCTTTAACCTCTTGGTTCTTTATAATCCTTTGATAATGAAAGATCTTAAAGTTTTGGGATCAGGAAGATCTGGGACTAGGAGTTTTACGGGAGCATGTGACATCGAAGCATGAAGTACGTTTGACAACAGACACTACCACCGACCTTTGTGAGACAGCTTACCCTAAACTTAAAACCCTACACGCCCCCACAGGCCCGTGCAGAGTCGACCACTGTCAACAGAGATGTGGCTGTAAGGGGTTCTATGTCACTGGGGGTCATGTGAACCATAGTCTAAACTCCTAGTATCCCCCTTGATAAGCCCTATAGTACTCCCCGATATAATCCCCTAAATAACCCCCTTCAAAGAGTTTGGACTCTAGCTCATGTGGTTTTTGGCATTATTTCAGTGCGCCTGGAAGAGCTGGCACCGCATGTTCAGAGTCCACTTCGTCTACTGCGTAGTTGAGGGTTTAGGGTTTAGGGTTTAGGGAGTAAGCAGTTTCAGGTCCCAGTATGTGCGGGCTTGGGGTTTGGGCTACCGGGTTCAGAGTACACTTCTAGAGGGAGTTGGCGCAAGAGGGCAATCTTCTTCAACGACAAAGAGATGTCAGGGTTTAGGGTATTAGGGTTTAGGGTTTAGGAGATGTCTGTAGTTTTCTGAGCTCGGGGCTGGCCACGCGTGTACAGAATTGCCTGCATCTCCTTACGAGTATCATGTTGGGCCGTTTGTCAAGGCTGAGGTGTTGGCTTTGAGGGCTTGAACCGTTGCTACCTGGGAGCTTGCAAAAGTTACTTCAGGATGGGGGATGATTTCGTTGTTTTTGCACGAATTCCAAACTGCTGTTGAGCTCTGTCATGTTAGCACGTGCTGCTGCACTATAGAAGCCATCCTTCAATACCCATTGTACAAAGTAACCTGAAGACTCTTTCTAAGTCGTCAGGCCCCTAGACTACTTTGTTCTAGGATGTCACACTCCAAACTCTTTCTGACATTTGGCCAGAGGCTCAGTTGTAACCACCCCCTGTGAACGTATAGTCCTCCTTAAGTAGATAAAATATGGCTTCGGGTATATTATGACAAGATCCCCATATACCCCATATTCTATCTACTGAAGGGGGGCTATGGCCTTCGCTGACTTTCGACCATGTAGCCGTTTCGCGAAGAATCTCTTTGACAATAAGCCCTGGGTCTGAGGACTAAAGGTCCGAAACCCTGTACGTTCGGGTAAAACCCCCGCCCAAAAATAGTGACAACCACTGGAGGCAGCATACCACTATTCCCCAAAGCAGCTTAGGTTTAGGGCTAAGGATTTCAAAGTCGAGTCGGACGCTAAACCCTAAGATGCCTGATGAACATAGCAGCACATGAGAGAGAAGATCCCTAGATACTCCCCTGGCAGCCGCCATAATATTTTCCCTACGAAGCCCCACAGAGTCCTTCTAGATGGTATCATGCCCCGCACACCCCTGATGACCTGCTGAAAAAAGCTCCCCCCCACTGGAAACTTCTTTCCTGGGATTACCCTTAACTCATCTATTTGTGGCTCTTTTGATCGAAGGAGTGGACCTTATAGTAGTCCCCATATGATATCCTGCTTGGATGGCCATTTGACTTGGTGAGCCTGCCAGCTATACTACACCCAATAACCCTTGTTATAGGCCCCACCACCCGTGGTACTAAGTAGGCTTCCTCAGCAAAGACAGCCTCCAAGCAAGCCCTAAACCTCAAATGTCTATGTAACTTTATATATTCTATACATCCTATACACCCCCTTTAAATACCCCAATATTAGCCCTCTACATTCCTACATGCCAATAGTCCCTACAAGCCAGTTCTTCCTTCCCTACTAAGCACCCTAAATCCTGAACCATACACCCTGAACCCTCACACCCTAAACCCTGAACCCTCACACCCTAAACCCTAAACCAAAAACCCTAAACCCTCAAACCCTTAAACTATTTCCCTGAGCCCGAAAACCTTGCAGCCTAGGCTCCTCAATTGCTCTGCTGCCATGGGTACCATCCTCTCTGTGCTGAAGCTCAGCCTCGTAAAGGAGGCCTGCTACTTAGTGATTCAGGGTTTAGGGGCTTAGGGTATAGAGTTCAGGAATTAGAGTTTTCAGGTTCAGGGGTTTAGGGTTCTGGGTTCAGGGTTGAGGGGTTAGGGTTTAGGGTTTAAGGTTTATTTATGGGGGAGTGGATCCCCATAATAATCCCTAGATCCTAAACCCTAAACCCTAATACCCCTGTAGTGGTACCTATATTTACTCCCCCAGTCCCCCTAAAGCACCAGCGGGGCTATGGCTGAGGAAAGAATCTGGCATGCTCCCATAGGGTTTAGGGTTTAAGGTAGCTCAGTCTAAACTTCTTTAACGCGGGTTATATAGGGAATGCGGTTCAGGAAATTCCGACTGTCCTCCTTGAGTGGAGTGGCCTTGCGCCCCAGCGAGCCATGGATGACAGCTGGTACAGAGGCGATGCCGTGATCGCAATAGAGATTGATATGAGAGAGTATCAGGATCCTGGTAGGGATCCCCGCATGCAGGGACATGTGGGTTACTACGCTGGTACTCTACGAATGCTTGCAGCCAATCCTAGTGCCCACGTCATCATCGCCAATGTGATGCACCAGATTAAGCGCGGCAAGAGCGTGTTCGTGCATGCTTTCTGTACACAAGGCAGACATCGATCTGTAGCAGCGTTGGTTTCCCTAAATAAGGGGATCCCAATATGGATCCCCAAAATTCTATACTATCCTTAGTATTGGGGGAACCCCGTATAAGATACCCCTGACTGTGGGAAACCCTCATATGCGAGTTTCCAGAAATGGGTGGGAGTACTGTTTTGGGGGTGCCCATAATAAGGACCTAAAGTCCCTCTATTTATGGAAACTACCATATGGGAGCATTAGAAGCATTGCGGTACCAGATTGTAGTCTTGCTGGGTGCTTCAAGGAGATTGAGGGAGCGGATCCCAAGAAGAGCCGCCCACAATGATACCAAATACCCCCTACACCGTAAGCCCTAAACACTAACCGCCCATACCTGTTGTTGGGTAGATCTTTGCTGGTTGACATGACAGTCGCGCCCCCAGGCGGTAAGACATTGCAAATGCTACCAAGGAAGAAATTACATATGAGCTATAGTCTAAACTCCTTAAAGGGGGTTATATAGGGGATTATATAGGGGACTACTATAGGGGTTATTAAGGGGGATACTAGGAGTTTAGACAATGGCTCATATGGAAGGCAAGGTTTAGCTTTCGGGTTCAGGATGTTCGCATTTCAGGTTTAGGGTAGAGCATGTTGTGGGTTTAGGGTTCAGGGTTTGGGAATAATGGCGAAGCGCATTTGAAGATACAACAGGAATGAAATGGCAACTCAGATTTTGTGGCAGCTTATAGGGATCAGGAATTTTAGATGGAGCTTTTCATAAGCAATGTTGACTAGCGAGCGCTAGAGTGGCTCGCAATACTTGTAGCGTGAACTTTTGGCCAAAAGGATAGACAAAAACGGTAGGCGACAGAGCACAGTTTTGTCCCGTACGGAAAATTAACAAGGCAGACACCTAAAACCCTAGTGCAAGAGCCCTGCCTTTGAGTTCATTCCGAACCCCTCAAATACAAATTTAGGGCGTAGGGTTCAGCCCTAATTGGGGGACCCCTCATTGTTTTTCAACGGTCTAATTGTCTGGGGGAGCTTACAAAATCCACCCCCTCCAAACAACCCGCCCATGTTCCCTTTGTGGGTACCCTAGCCATTGGTTTCTGTATAAGGATTTTTTGGTCACTCGCCAATAGCAGCACGGCAGGACAAGCATAAATTCGAGCCAGCCAATGAAATCCGAACATTGACAGAAGAAGAACATGGAGTGAGTCGTCCTGAAAGCTAGTGGTGCCTTAAGGGGGAGTCCTGATTTAATATGCCTTTACAATACCCTCAGCCTTAGACGCTGAATCCGATCCTCCTTCACCCTAGACCTAAATCCTACCTCCCATGTATGGTTTCGCTTCCACTCCCGCGCCAGTCTGAAACAAGATCGGGCATGCATGGCTTTAGGGTTTAAGGGTTGACAGCTCAGGGTTTAGGGTTTAAGGGCTTAGGGCTTGGAGTCTGGGAAGAATCCTGACCCTCTAGCACGGACCTTCTCTGGAGAGTTGATCCCCACATCGCAGGGGGAGCTCATGAAGTATGTACTGGATACAGGGCCTACACTGACCCCCGATATCAGAGGTGTTGCGCTACTCTGCCCTCGGCATCTTTCAACTAAACCCCAAATCCAACAACTCCAACCCCAAAGCCCTAAACCCTAAACCTAAACCCTAAAGCCCCCAAACCCTGAACCTTCCGCTTAAACTTCAGCCTGTCAAACCTAAGCCCTCAGCCCCTCAGCCCATACAAACACTGAACCTGAAGTATGTTGGCATCTTCATAGCTCGTCTTTTCATCTTACTAGTAGGCTTGATAAGGGTCTCGCAAGGACGCCCTCCCCCCAAACCCAATCAATTTCTTGCGCCGGACTAGTGTGGTTTCGGGTTTGGGGATAACCGAATTGTTGGGTTCATTTCTTTTCGCCTAAGCCCTAAATCCTAGACCCTATGAAAAGAGGTATCGCTGACCGAGAGTCTTTGGCCCTCACTCACCCTGGCATCGCAGCTCTTCGCGGTTTAGAGTTTGAGGTGTGGGGTTTAGTGTAGACCCCTAATTCCTAAACCCCCCTCCCTTAATGGGAACTATAATAGGGATCCTATAACATTAAGGCCCTTAAAAGGAGGGGGTTCAGTAGTCATGGGTTTACACTAGGGGTTTAGGGAATTAGGGATTGGGGTTGTTCATTCAGGGCTGTTCAACTTGGGGCTTTGGCTTCACTAATTTTGGTTTAGTGATCTTTGTGGGATTGTGCTGTTCTTATACTGAGACTCTGAGACCCAAAAGGGAAGAGAAGGCTACAGCATCAAGAGTGTTTCAAAAGTTGTCCCGCGGAGTCCTTTAAGAGGGACCCCTATACTCTCCCTCTAGTTTAGGGTATAGGGTGTAGGGTCTAGGGTTTAGGGTTTAGGGCCTTGATTATCTCCTCATCTCCTCGTGGCACTACGTCGGTGTGTAGGGCATGAACGAGGTAAGGTACACAAAGACCCCGTAGCCGCTCTAATGCAGAAGCTTGAATCGCATTACCTATAACGCAGGCAAATAAACCTCGTGTAACTAGAGCATGCCCAAAAAACCTTATCTTCATTAACTCTGGCCTGTGAATTAATTTGATTGATGTTTCGATTGAAGCTTTTTGAAACCCCTAAACCCTAAACGCTAGCTGAGGCACCTTGCTTCAGGGCAGCTGCAGCTGAACCCACTGATCAGGCCTCTGAGTCTGAGAATGGGCCTTACATAAGCCATTAGGTACAACATACTCAAGGTTTAGGGTTTAGGGTTCAGAGTTTAGGATTTTGGATTTAGGGTTCAGGGTTTAGAGTTTTTTCTGAAGTAGATCGAATATGGGGTATATGGGATCTTATTAGCATATACCCAAAGGCATATTCTATCTACTTAAGGGGGACTATATCTACCGCCTATATAACTTGTAAGCATTTCCCCCACATGAAGCTCCCGTCCTTGAATACGGGGATGTTATTGGGAGGCTACCCGTAGATGATCCCTTGAAAGCCTAATTTAGCGTAATTAAGCTTGACCTTAAACCGCATTAAGGGTTCTATGTTTCAAGGTATCTCCCTTAATTAAGCTATTTTTCATGATTTTTTATGCTGTTCATGGTGTTTGCCTTTTTTTAAATCCGTTTTCATCATTTCACATTTTTTTTCCTGACGTTTCACCGTTTTCTTTATTGCTGATGATGTTTCATGGTTTTTCACTTTCCACTGGCGTCCATCATGTTTCATGATTCACATCCTTTTTTCATGAGGCTCAATCTTACTTAATGCTTTTCTTCATTCTTCATCATTTTCAGGTTTTTCATTATTTTTCACCCGATTTTCTCTTTATCATCTTTATGTTGTGTCATCGTTTTCCCTGCTTTGTCATCGCTTAGTTCTGTTGATACTCATTTAATGTTTCTTGATCCTCCGGGTCGTGCCATTTACAGTATTCAGAGACCGTCATTCTGTTTTTCAAGATTTTTGTTCCTTGATTTTGATGTTGTTTGATCCGGGTTTTGTTGTCCTTATTTAGATTGTCGATCCCTCGCCCATATCCCAAGGCCCTAAAACCTAAATTCTAAGAACCAAAGCCCTCAATCCAAAAAACTTCAACAGCTAAATCCAAGATCCTGAACTCTAAACCCTGTACATCCTATGTACACTGTGTATGAGCTACTGTCAATATTGGGCTTCCAAAGCACCATGAAGGGTGGACGTAGGGTTTTTTTCGGTAGTTTTGTGTAGTCCTTGCCATATTCCCTAGCAAGGTTCCATGTCCGTTAAATACACGAAGAAATCTCCTTGGGACTTGGCTGGGACCTTAGACCCTTAACCCTTTGGGATTCCCTTATACTCCCAGTATAGGTACCTAAGAGTTTACCCGTAGCAGGGGTCAACAGGGCCACAAACAAATATTAACTGTAGCTCATGTAGGGTTACGTATTTCTTGAGGGCATCTTATAGGGATAGGGCTACGTATGTATATGCGAGCTATAGTCTGAACTCCTTAAAGGGGGTTATATAGGGGTTAATATAGGGGATTATATAGGGGACTACAAAAGGGCCTCTTGAGGGGGATACTAGGAGTTTAGGCTATAGCTAATGTAACGTGTCGCGGTAAGAGTCGGTCAGGGATGATAAGATATTGGAACTCATCACCTCCCCGTAATATGAAATCTCCCACCCTCCTAATATTAAGTATCCCCCCTGTGCTCTAACAGAATACGGGTATGATGTAATATGTTACCTAAACCCTAGGAGTGGGGGTTGCAATATCAAGGGCAGGGGATTGTGAACCCTAATTAAGTCCTAACCCCTAAACCCCAAACTTTAAACCCTAAACCCAAAGCCCTAAACCTTAAACCCTAAGCCCTAAACCCTAAGCCCTAAGCCCTACAGGTAGACCCGAACTCTGCTCCAGGCTTGGGTCGCGTTTGGAGTCGGTCTACGGAAGTACCTGCTGCATGCGCCTGGATTATAGAAGGGATTGGGAGCCAACCCTGGGGTTAAAGGTTTAGGGTCAAGTGTTTAGGGTACATGGTTCAGGGTATATACAGGGTTTAGGGTTTGGGGCGAATCGCTGTGGCTTTTATGGATTTGGCTTTAGGGTCTAGAGTCTAGGAATATGCCGTTTCGGGCATAGCCTTAAGGATTGGAGATTTGAGTTTAGGGCTTTCTTGAAAAGAGGTGATACGGAACATTGCATCCGCGTAGGGTTTTCTGGGCCCCGCCCCACAAAATGGGGATGAGCTCCACGAACCATGAACTCTGCGTAAAGCATCTAAATTCTGATGCCAATGAACTTCATGAAGCTTTGATAAGCCCTCAGAAAATCCACAAAACATCTAGAACCGTTTCTGTGCCTTATACAAGGAGCCATGCCACTCCCCCTGTAAGCTTCTATATCACTTCCCGGAAACCTTTATAAACCCTCTATATGAAACCCTTCATCTCCTAAACCCTAAACCCTAACCCCGGTTTAAGATTCTATAAAACCTTTGTAATCCCCCTGGAAACCTTCCAGAAAACCTCTTGAACCTTCTGGGTTTAGGGTTTAGGGTGCTACTATAAAACCCAGGAGCCTGCTGTACACCTTCTATAAGCCTAATAGAAACCCTTTTGTATACACACTGCAAGGCCTAAACCCTAGACCCCAAACCACGAACCCTTTGTAAACTTCATTTGGGCCATCAAACCCAATTCAGGGTTTAGCGTTAAGGGTTTAGGGTTTCCCAAAGTTTGGGGTTTAGGGTTTAGGGCTTGTGCAAAATTAGAAGTTGAGAGGCTTTACCATTCTAATAAGGCTAGTGCATTCTTTAATGTCTGTCTGAACTGCAAAATAATCTAAACCGCCATCGCGCAAAATCCATAGCTAACGTAGTTTCTTCAACCCTAAACCCTAAACCCTATGGAAGTGCGCGGTTTGACTAGAATTAAGCTCTTTAACAGCAACGCGCTATGCTCTCTGGTTGGCAACTCTAGCACTCGAGCTGCCACTTTCCAGCGCAAAGGGATCACCATCATGGGGCGCCGTGCCCAAGAGTGTAAAGAGACAGGAACCATTTTTTGACTAGCATATGAGCTATAGTCTAAACTCCTTAAAGGGTGTTATATAATGGTTTACTTAGGGGTTATTATAGGGGTTATTGGGGGGACATTAGGACTTTAGAATATAGCGCATATGACTTGTACAGTGTCCTTATTACCTGATATGCACCAATTTGTCCGGCTGCTCTTCACGTCCTTTTGCGGGCTTTGGAGGCAACCTCTTGCTCGATTCTTTAGAGACCTAAGCCCCAAACCCTAAACCGCGTGTTATTCTCTGGCCTTGACCCTCTCAATCCCAGACCTCCCTACACTCCCGGAAACTAACATGGAAACCCAAAAAGGGCCCTATAAAGACTACAGTCCTTTAAAAAGGGGGTTATATCGGTTTCCATGTTAGTTTGGGGGAGTGTAAGTCCTGAGCAAGTAACCTTGTTGGTGTGGTCAGGGGGACTGGGTAGGTATCCTCATGGGCGATAAAGCTTTGGGGGGCTTATCTAAGGTTTAGGTCTTAACTTCCTAAGGGTGTTAGGGTTCTACACCCCCAAAAACGGGGTTAGGGTTTTTTCATGGGGATGCTAGGACTTTTCACGACAGCTCATATAATGACCACAGTCACCTCCATTCCCACTGAGTCATTGGGACAGCGTTTTAAGTATACTCTGTCTGTCATAGCCCCTATGACCGAAGAAGGGTGTAGGGAAAAGAGAGCCACGTACTAGGTCACTAAACCCGAAACCCCTAGACCCCCCTTGACCGTCCCAGTGCTTGCCTAGGTACCTGGCCACGTACTTCGCAATGAAAGTCCTGCAGCTGGGCACCACAAATTCCCTGCTGCTAATATGGTAGACTGTGTAGGGTAAATGGTTTGGAGTTAGGGTTTAGGGGTTAAGGCTTGGGGTTTAGGGTAACGGGTTAAGGGCTTAATTGGGGTTGAGGGTTGACAAAAGGATTATGGGGTGCATGCGAGGGTCTTCTGCAGGGACTGCCACTTATCTTACCTTTGGATAGCTGGGAATGAAGGAAATTAAGGAATGGAAATGAAGATGGAAACTACCAGAGAGTGTTAAATAGGGAGTACTGTAAGGATCCATTCCTTCATTCCTAGCTGGCGCACTTTCAGCGACTCTGGAAATAGGTTGGACAGGTTTTTCTTACGCTTATCAATGCAGAGTGCATCATTTGGTAAATTTACATACAGGGATATTTAGGACTTAGGAACCTTAAACCCTAAACTTAGCATGTAGTGTGTCAGGGTTTACAGACGGTGAAGAATCAAGCGCACAAGCAAATTGAAAATTACGCCCTCTCTAATATGAAACAAGGCCAACCCGAAACATTGAATATTTGGCGGGGTCTACTAAAATAGTGGACCCGGAGTATTAGAATATTTGGGAAGGGGCGGGGGTATTTATTGTGGTGAGGGGATTGCAATGGATCTGCCTTCTCCTTCCCATGGCAAGCTGTCCCGGGCCTCCTTGAAGGTTCAGGGTAGTTTGAATAAACCCTGAGCCCTCATAATTTCACTGGTAACTTTGTTATGGGCACCGAGTCCCCTTGAACGGCGTTTAGGGTTTAGGGGTTTATGGTTTCATTGGCCTAGACCCTACATTCTAATCACCTACTCTGAGCCAACAAAGCCCTTAGGTTCCCTAAACCCTAAACCTTAATTACCTTGAGCATGGCTACAGTTACCTAAACCTTTTAATTACCTTGAGCGTGAACACACCCTAAACCTTAAGTACCTTGAGCATGGCTACAGAAATGGGATGGGCGGGTAATGAGTGTGGAGTTCCATGGGTGCGGCGCATGGAGAGTATAGTTTTCTTGGGCCCTCTTCCAGCATTAGGGTTATGGGTTTAGGTTTTAGGGTTTTGGGTTTAGGGTTTAGGTTTTAGGGTTTAGGGTTCAGGGTTTAGGTTTTAGGGTTTAGGGTTCAGGGGAGTCTGTAGTTTTCCTGGGCCCTCTTCCAGTGTTGGGCTCTAGGGTTTAGGATTTAGAGGCCAGTATTGGGCTTTAAGGTGTTTAGGTTTTAGATGCTAGTATTGGGTCTTAGGGTTTAGGATTTAGGGTCTAAGTTTCCCATTTGAGACCCTTAATTAGGAATCTGATCTTTTGGTGCCGTTCCAAGGGTTGATCATGGCATCGGCCGAGGCCATCAGTGGGGCTTCCGAAGCAATGGAAACTTCACCCCATATAAGCCTTACACGTCCTTAACAGACCTCCAGCCTCCCCATAAGCCTTATACAGTGCCACCTGCAAGTACGAATTCCCTTCAGTAGGTACCCCGTGCGTCAGTGCGAGGCACAATGAGGAGTTCTGCATTGACAGGGTTGCCAAGAAGCTTGCCGCCTACGCTGTTTCAGGCTGGGATTGTTCAGGGTTTAAGGTTTAGGATTTGGGGGTTTGGGTTGAGGCCTATATGAGCCTTAGTTTGAACTGCTTGAACTCCTAGTTTCCCCTTAACAACGTGTAGTGCTCCCCTATATAATCCCCCTTGTAAACCCCCTTTAGTATTTAAGGAGTTTTGACTATAGCTCATGTAAGGGCTGTATAGGCTTATATTGGTGGAATTTCCATGCCATCAGTTCGCTCATTTTTTTCCATGCCGTGTTGTCTCTACTATGGTGAACCCCTTCGCCTTGATAAAACGTGCCTTCCCTGACAATGTAATACCCCTGCCCTAAAAACTTTGTATTACTGGGATTGACAGATCTCGATAGGGCCCCTTCTATTTCCCATTTAGAAGCATGCCTTTTGCAATACGAAAATCGAGGAAGTCTGAGTAGTCGGTCACTTCTAGATAGATGATGAACTAATTTATCATATTGCCACGAACGTGTCAATTTGTTGGATTCGTTTACTTGTTTGTTTAACTTCCCCCAGAACAATGAAGACAACAAAGGTCTAAGCAAGGAAGTGCTGAATACCCTCTAGATTTCCTCGTGAAGTTCCTCAGTAAAAACTTGTTCAAAGCAAACACAAAATAGATCAAGGAGATTGACAACTCCAGTAATATTTCTGCTAGACTCTTTTGCCCAATGCCTTTTCTACAAACCCTAAACCCTAAACTTTATACAACAACAAACACCCGGGACATCAAGGACATCACCAGCTCCTTTTGATTTTCAATATAACTCCCCTACTCTCCTCAATTTCCTCAGAACCCACCGCGGTGAAGGGTTTAGGGTTTTAGGGTTGGCAGCTGCCAAAATCGGTCATCCCCTTGCAAAAGTAGTCCGTTAGGATAGTAGCGCGTTGAATTCACGATTAGGCGCCTTCGCATTGGGCAACAGATTGCTCCAGCCTGTAAATTTTGAAAGTCGTCCTAGACAGCATATGAGTAGTAATTGACATATGGTGATCGCAGTCTCAGTTTGGTTGCATTATTCCAGAAGAAGAATGTTGGAAGGTCCTACTTTTGTCCTTGTGACTTAGCTTGGACCTTAGACCCTGAACCCTTTGGGATCCCCTTCTATTCTTATAATAGGTACCTAAGGGTTAACCCTTAGTAGGGGTCCTAAGTGCCACGTAGTTTTGTCAAGTAGGCAGAGTGACGGAGTATATCCCAGACGCCCTGGAGGATCTGGCAAATGGAACCCTCCATATGGGTGGTTGTCAAAATTATGATCCCTGTTTGGATACCCTAAATATTAGGTGCCCGTATTATAATAGGGACCCAAAAAGGGACCATAATTTCGACAACTACCCATATGGTTTCTATCTTTGCTTGAATGGGATCTAGTTTCTAGATCCTGCCAGGGGTCTGGAAAGGAGATATGAATCTAAACCCTAAATCCTAAAGCTGAACCCCAACCCCTCCCCTGGGCGATTGCTTGTTCTAATGCAGTTTCGAGTCAAGGGCTCAATTCTTGCTGTACTACGCGGTTTAGGGTTTGGGGTAAAAAAGGTACCAAGAACCTGTTGTGTCTCCCAATAATGGCCATAACGAGTATTTAAATCTTGAACCCTCAAAGCTCAACCCTAAATGCTAAACCCTAAATGTTAAACCCTAAATGCTAAACCCTAAATGCTAAACCCTAAATGCTAAATTCTAAGCCCTAAATCCTATACCCTGGGTCCTAAGCTCCCTCGAAGTGTTTGTCTCGTGGGTTCCATTTGTACTGGGTGGGGCCCCCCAGTTCCATGGGGACTTAACCCTGAACTCTGTAACCTAAACACATAACCCTGAATCCTAAACCCTGTACCCTAAACCCTGTACCTTAAACCCTAAACCCTAAACCCTGAACCGTGTACCCTGTACCCTAAACCCTAAAGTGGCCCTAAAGCCTAGACCCGAAACCCGGAATCCTAAACCCCAAGCTTGTTTAGACACCGTACAGCTTCATGATCATACGAGTCCCATAGTCCTGGGATTTTCTAGTTAGGGTTAAGGACCGTTTAGGATGTAGGGTTTTAGGCTGGAGAGGGCTTCAAGACTTGTAGACATGCTCATCTCCAATATAACTCACTTTGTCCCGGCTTACAATGGGACTTGTATTGCTGCCACACTTATCTCCACTACAAGCCACTTGTGCCCCACCTTACAACCCCAAACCCTGCTTAAGGCCTAACCCCTGAATCCTAAACCTGGAACCCTAAACTGTAGGAGTCGCCTTTGCCATCTTCAGCGGGCTCTTCACGGTTCCAAGCACGCTGGGGTGGCTGGTTGTGTTGCACCTTGCAGCAATCCTTCCCTCGACAATCCCTCGAGATCTGGATTGTAGGCTCCCTAAAACCTGAATCCTGAATCTTTAAATCCTAAACCAGCTTTGGAGTATCAAAGATGACCCAGGATTACCTTGCATATGGCGCAATGTGCAGCGCCTACTGTGGCAGTTGCGGATGGAATTGTCTAGCGTCTAGGGTTCGGGGGGGAAAGGGCCCAAGAAACCCAGAACCTGCATAGTACAGTGGATGGAGGAAATCTTGAACCACCTAGGATCCCCAGAGCATTGTAACTCCTAGGGGTACATAAGGTGGTGTACCATTTCCTCCATCAACAGTGCGACCCATCGCCAGACCAGAGATTGTTGAACATCCCTCAACAGCTAAGCCTTAGACCCTACCCTCAACCCCAAACCCTAAATCAAGTTGCTCTACTTGAGTTATGGTAGGTTTAAATAACCCTTATTATGAGTACTACCCCACCAAAAAGGTACCCATAACTTTTGGAAGTTCCCATAATATGTCCTAACTCCCGTTAACCGGTGGATCCCCAAACGGCGCGCTGATGGGACAGAACCTCTAAGAGCCCCCCTGGGTTTTCATGGATTCATGGATAACTCCGGTTAAGTGGTCCTTCTTAGAGGCTCCATGCAATCAGGCGGCCCCTGAGAGTGCATCTTATCACCCTAAACCTTCAACCCTAAACCCTAAATCCTGGACCCTAAACCCTATCAGGGTTGAGGGGTTTACGGTTTAGGATTTAGGCCATCAGGTCAACCCTTAATCCCTTGGGCCAAGGCATGCGCTTCTGGTGGCTTACACAGTGCCTTGTCGTTGGCAGACCGAAGCCAAACATCTGGGGTTTAGGGCTTAGGATTCAGGGTTCGGGGTTTGGGGTTTAGGGCTTGGGGTTCGGGGTTTAGGGTTTGGGGTTTTGTGTCAAGGGGGCTTAGGAGGTATGTAGGCTAATCATGGGGCTAACTGGGGTTAGCCTAAACCCCAAAACTCCAAATCCTAAACCCTAAACTCCAAATCCTAAACCCTAAACCCAAAAAACCCTAAACCCTAAACCCAAAACTCCAAATCCTAAACCCTAAACCCTAAACTCCAAATCCTCAACTCTAAACCTTAGCAGAAGGCTTGACGGATTTAAGCAGCCCCCAGGAACCCTGAAGTTAAGGCAAAGACTTCAAGTCCATGTTTTTTGGGGTTATATTGGGATAGTGGAAAATAAAATGGAAACTACTACATTACATAGGGATTCTATAGGGGTTGCAAGCGCCAGGCCTGTGCGGGT